>JACXGM010027224.1:0-14566 GCA_016801145.1 Umbra pygmaea | reverse complement strand
CTATTCCGGTCTGACCTTTGCCTGTTTTTTGGATTATTCTGCCTGTGGACTTCCCTATTGTGCCTTAGCCATATATATATGCTATTCCGGTCTGACCTTTGCCTGTTTTTTGGATTATTCTGTGCCTTTTCCCATGGACAGTTCATACCAGTTAAAAATAAACGTTGTTATCTTTTTAACTTGGGAGTGATTATTACACTCAGTGTATTCAATAATTTGTAATTTCTTCGCTAGTTGTTTTGGGATGGTTTATCAAAATATATTTTAAGGCTCTTAATAAGACTTGCCATGACATTTGTTATCTATACATAGTTTTCAGGTTTGTTGCATATGATATTTGTTATTATTTAAAATGTATGAAAAATTATGTGTAATTACTATTTTAATAAGCAACGATTTGTGTCATCATGATGATGGCAATGAATGTATTTTTGGATTGAAAAGTTGAAACAACAAATTAAACTTTGCTAGAGTGTGTTGTTTCATTAGTCTTTCATTGGTCATTAAGACAAAAAGACAAAAAGAGCAAATAAACAGAAAAGTTAGCCAAACAGTTTTTAAGTACATAACAATTATATTTAATTACTATTAAGTACTTAATAGTACTTAATAAGTATATTGTTATATCTTGTTATATCTTCGGTACTGTAACAGGTGTGAAATGTGTCAGGCTTTTTGCTTTTGTTTTCATGCGAAACAAAGGGTTCATCGTTTCAACTGCGAGGTCAGAGTGCCACAGTGCATTTTGATTGGCACAATCACAATGAGAAGACTAGCCAGCTATCCTCAAAATGATGAAGATAATGACAATGACCACAGGTTACAATGTGTAGCGATCACTTTGTTGCTATTGATAACAAAACGGACCATCACGAAACCGGCTTCAAGTCTTTTCATGGAGTTCTCCAGCCATGCAGGTAGTTGCCTATATCTAGCAAATTCTATATGAAAAGCAACTTAATTCTTTCTAAAATTAGTCTCCACAAGTAATATAGCTTGTAATGGATCACTGACCTCAATAAATACAAAACCGATTCCAAAAAAGTTGGGACACTGTAAAAATTGTGAGTAAAAAGGAATGGAATAATGTACAAATCTCATACACTTATTTGTCATTCACAATAGAATATAGATAACATATTAAATATTGAAAGTGAGACATTTTGAAATGTCATGCCAAATATTGTCTCATTTTGGAGTTCATGAGAGCTACACATTCCAAAAAAGTTGGGACAAGTAGCAATAAGAGGCCGGAAAAGTTAAAAGTATACATAAGGAACAGCTGGAGGACCAATTTGCAACTCATTAGGTCAATTGGCAACGTGATTGGGTATAAAAAAAGCCTCTCAGAATGGCAATGTCTCTCAGAAGTCAAGATAGGCAGAGGATCACCAATTCCCCCAATGCTGCAGTGAAAAATAGTGGAGCAATATCAGAAAGGAGTTTCTCAGAGAAAGATTGCAAACAGTTGGAAGTTATCATCATCTACAGTGCATAATATCATCCAAAGATTCAGAGAATCTGGAACAATCTCTGTGTTATGGTTGTCTCTCTCCTCCCTATGTTGGGTGTTTTTCTTTTCTTCCTGTTGTCTGTGTTTGTCTTCCTGGAGAGCTGGAGGTATGTGCAGAGGAAGTAGGTCAGGGGGCGTGGCAGAGTCATCATGGCACAGTCATTCTTCACAGCTGCAGCTCATCTACCTGATCCACTCCAGTAGTACTTAAACCCGGGCTGTTCACCTCTTCAGCGCCTGTTCGTTATCAACGACCGATGTGGTAACTTGGCGCTAAATCCTAGCGACACTGCTGGTTTCAAAGTGTTTTAGTGCTGGTACTTACCCTGTGTCAATCCTGTTTTCTATCAGACCTGCTGTTTTTTCCACTGCGCCTGCATAACTGCCAGTTCCACCATCTAGCCTCATCCTTCACTTCCAGAACACCACCTCGAGTCGTGTAACTACTGGGAGTCTCCCTTGTCAGCTCTCCTTGGACTTCGAACCAGCCAGGAATTTTCCCTGCCCTGGCGCTACCTCATCTCTGAGTACATATTCATTCATTAAAACCTTACAAACTGCTTTTGTTGTCCGTGTGTGCTCTCTGCATTCTGGCTCAGAACTAGCCCCTAACACTCTAAGGGTCAAAAACCATACTGGATGCCCGTGATCTTCGGGCCCTTAGATGGCACTGCAGCACATACAGGAATGCTACTGTAATGGAAATCACAACATGGGCTCAGGAATACTTCCAAAAAACATTGTAGGTGAACACAATCCCCCGTGCCATTTGCTGTTGCCGACAAAACGCTACAGGTCAAAAAAGAAGCCATATCTGAAACAGGATCCAGAAGCGCAGGCGTTTTCTCTGGGCCAAGGCTAAATTTAAAATGGACTGTGGCAAAGTGGAAAACTGTTCTGTGGTCAGACAAATCAAAATTTCAAGTGTGTTTTGGGAAACTGGGATGCCATGTCATCCGGACTAAAGAGGACAAGGACAACCCAAGTTGTTATCAGCGCTTAGTTCAGAAGCCTGGATCTCTCATGGTATGGGGTCGCATGAGTGTGTGTGGCATGGGCAGCTTACAAATCTGGACAGGCACCATCAATGCGGAAAGATATATCCAAGTTCTAGAACAGCATATGCTCCCACCCAGACGTTGTCTCTTTCAGAGAAGACCTTGCATTTTCCAAAATGACAATGCCAGACCACATATTGCATCAATTACAACACCATGGCTGAGTAGAAGAAGGATTTGGGTACTGAAATGGCCAGCCTGCAGTCCAGATCTTTCACCCATAGAAAACATTTGGCGCATCATAAAGAGGAAGATGCGACAAAGAAGACCTACGATAGTTGAGCAACTAGAAGCCTGTATTAGACAAGAAGGGGACAACATTCCTATTCCTAAACTTGAGCAACTTGTCTCCTCAGTCCCCAGATGTTTGCAGACTGTTATAAAAAGAAGAGGGGATGCCACACAGTGCTAAACATGGCCTTGTCCCAACTTTTTTGAGATGTGTTGATGCCATGATATTTGAAGTCAACTTATTTTTCCCTTGAAATGAATCATTTTCTCAGTTTCAACATTTGAAATGTCATCTATTTTGTATTCTGAATAAAATATTGAAATTTGAAACTTCCACATCATTGCATTCTGTTTTTATTCACAATTTGTACAGTGTCCCAACTTTTTTGAAATTGGGTTTGTAAATGACCAACTGTTATTTTGTCTCATATTTTTAACTGGCTTCTCTTTATCTACGTTCAGGACTTTTGTGACAATCTGATGATGTTTAGGTCATATTTATGCTGAAATAGAGAAAATTCTAAAGGTCTAACAATCTCCCCTCTGCCAGAATGGACCGATGACGTTCCACGTAGTTCCACTTAGCCAGAGTGGAATGTTTACATGGATTCTGGCGCCTCCTTCTGGACATTTATTCACATACCATCTGGTAGTTCATTCAATCATTAAACCTCTAACATATTCTCTTCATTAGCCTGCTCACTGGTTTCATGTTGTCTTATGAAAGTCCTATTGTGCATTAAGCAGCCTGAATCTGAAGTCTACAAAAAGGACCATAATGAAAACAGTTTCCTGCCTCTGTCTGTTCTCACCACCCCAAACTACTGTATATACTACATATACATCCCATTTTTTATTTTTTTTATTTAACCTTTATTTAACCAAGTAAGTTGACTAAGAACAATTTCTTATTTACAGCAATGACCTGGAAGCAATAAGGGTAAAGTGTCTTGCCCAAGTACACAACAACATTTGGCTCAGTCAGGAATCGAACTGGCAACCTTCGGACTACAAGTCTGACACCCTACAAGTCTGACACCCTACCGACTGAGCTATCTGCACACATAATGTAATAACTGTATTTGTATGTAAAAGTTGCTTGCACAATATCCTTTTTGTGTTGATGCAAAATACATGATTGGTTTCTATAAAATAAACATGATTTAATCTTAACCTTCTGAACCAACTCATTAATGTATTTTAAAAAGACAGATTGTCATCTAAACAAATACCCAGATATTTGTAGGAAATTACTTGTTCTATAACATTTAGAGTAGTAAATTTGGGCACTTTCAAAAGTAGGATCTGAGATCTAGAAAATGTTAACCATATAGAACCATTTATTAATATGAGTGGTTATATTTTAAACCTTTTTTTAGTAGTGTTATAGATGTGGTAGCCTTGTCAATGTGATATGATAAAATACAGTGAAATGCATAGATTTTTTAGTTGCCATGTACAAAGTTGACATAATGAAATTAACAGGTAGCTGAAACAATTCAGTTTGTTACATTATTGCAATAATATTTTGTGCTAGTTGATTGTACATCTACCGAAATACCAGTTCTTTATAAAAATATACCAGTTTCTTGTAAAAAGTACTGTTCAGAGACAAGAATAAATCCATTTCCCCTAATATCTCATTTATTTTAATTGGAAATATATGAATAGATTAAAATATTACTGTATTTTATTTGAAATATACTTCTAGATTAAACCATGAATTGATTAAATTGGAAAAACACATTGATTTAAACATGATTTTATCTTACTGGAAATATAAATACAAACACAGGCCTAAATTTAAATCTTGATTAATTTAATTAATAACAAAGATCCATATTTAAACTTAATCTAATCAGAAATATAAGTCCAAAATTAAAACAACAATTTCAACAAAAGGAGAGCAGTGTATTTAAAATCTGGCATCAAGGGATGATGACAGGAGGATATTTTGGGAACTGGTCATATTCTTGGAATACTTTCTCCATACCCTCGCCTTCAAGATCCTTTTCATTCTTCACAGACTGTAGGAACAAAGGTATTGTTTTAAAATGTTTTAGAAAGTACAAAGTTATATTTTTTGGCTGGGTTCACCCACTCAATTTGGTCTAAATTTGGAACTTCCCAAAAAGTGTTCTCAGCCAAACAAAGAAAAGTACATTTACTTTGTATTATTTACTCTCAACATAGGACAGCATATTTTGGGTCAAAGTAGATAGTGTTCCATTTGGGATTCATACAATAAACATACTAGATGTTACAAGAAAGAAAGAAATACACATTAACAAAGTTATAGCATCAGTTCTAGCAAAGTTCTAAAACATTTAACCCGACCCCAGCCAAATAATTTTTTGCATGATTTAGACTGATCCTGTAAGAACACGTCACACCAGTTCGACCTCTGACAGGAGTGACATTGCCACACCGCATATTCCCAACGCTCATGAACATAGCACACATAGACGGTCTCAATCACCGGAATTCTAGACACCTGTTACAGTAGACTCCAGTGTATATAAACAAGCTTGTTAGTGTCCCTCATTGCGAGGTATTGTTTTCATTAACTACTGAGCGCTTCTACACTGTATCATCCTGACGACCTGTATATTTGACCTGTGCCTGTGTTTCTATTTATCGAGATTTGGATCCTGATTCTGTACTGCCGCCTGATATATAGCTTTCTGTGTTCTGACCACCTGCTGACTCCCTGACTACGATTTGGAACCTGCCTTGTACCTCTGCCAGTGATCTCACGTGTATCAACCCTGGTCTGCTTTATTATCGGATATCTGTTGAAGCCCTCTGTACCTTTGATATATATTACATCTGAATAATCTTTTCTATTAAACCTTCTTCTGCCAATTCCTGTGTCGAATCATTACAGATCCCGTATGGTTCCTATTGGGGTTTTTGCATAAACCAAGCAAATGGTAAAGGAGTAGCTGGATGTACAGTACAGATTTCACCTAGAGTGGGAGTAAAGACTGTAGTGCAAAATTCTGAACCATTTCAGAATTGTTTGGACTTTGCAAGGTTGAAATGATGACACTTAAAACTGGAATGCACAAGTTCACACTTTCATCAGTGTTTTTTGAATCAGTCAATTTCTAAATAAATTTACTTCAGAAACTCTGCTACTGGTTTTAATCACAGGTCGGGGTCAATTCGATTTCTATAGTAGTGAAACTTTTCTTAACTGTAAAGCAGTAAATCAAATGTGAATGATTCAGGGTCGAGGGTCAAATGCAAGATGGAGAAGGGAACTCATGCTTCATCCAACCACATGTCGCTGAGCCAGACAATTCTTTTTGCAATGCTCATCCAACACGAAAGACTTTGGTCAGATCATGTGTGGGATGATTCCAATCACCAAATTTAGTTCAGCGATTTAACTTACAGGTGCCTAATCTGCAAACACAGAGTTGCTAGTGAGTGACGTGGAAAGGTAGATAATCCAATTTATCTAACCCAAATCCTGGGCAGCACTATGCCAATTTGTGCTGCCTCATGCAGGAGGTTCCGGGGAAAGTCGTAGAAGCTGTAATCAGGCTCAAACTACTTCAGTACCCATTCTGAGCTGTGAGGCTGTAGTCAGGCTCAAACTACTTCAGTACCCATTCTGAGCTGTAGTCAGGCTCAAACTACTTCATTCTGAGCTGTAGTCAGGCTCAAACTACTTCAGTACACATTCTGAGCTGTAGTCAGGCTCAAACTACTTCAGTACCAATTCTGAGCTGTAGTTAGGCTCAAACTACTTCAGTACCCATTCTGAGCTGTAGTCAGGCTCAAACTACTTCAGTACCCATTCTGAGCTGTAGTTAGGCTCAAACTACTTCAGTACCCATTCTGAGCTGTAGTTAGGCTCAAACTACTTCATTCTGCGCTGTAGTCAGGCTCAAACTACATCATTCTGAGCTGTGAGGCACCCAGAGAGCTCCAAATCTAATGAATTATGTTTGCAGGAAATACACTGCTCAAACAAATGAAGGGAACAAGCAATCATCACAGTATAACACCAAATCAATTACACTTCAGGGATATTGATACGTCCAGTTACGAGGCATATGTGATTGTGAATCAATGTCACCTGTTTTGGTGAAAATGAACGGTGCTTGTGTGGATAATTTTTTTTTTTTAAAGAAGGAAGAAAAACTCAGTTTACAAAATTACCCATGTACGTGTGGACCATGCTTTAGAAACCGCTCAAAAAATCGCAACCCGTGGTTAATATTTTTTTCTCTGATCTTGTTTTAAAAAAAGCCATTGTCTCATTTAAAAAAAGACATTGTCTCATTTATGTAGCACTATA
This sequence comes from Umbra pygmaea, assembly GCA_016801145.1. Taxonomy (NCBI): domain Eukaryota; kingdom Metazoa; phylum Chordata; class Actinopteri; order Esociformes; family Umbridae; genus Umbra; species Umbra pygmaea. The sequence goes on along the minus strand of JACXGM010027224.1, from coordinate 7,452 downwards.
GTTAAGAGTTTTTCATTACGTTTTTAGTGACAGAATGCATTTTCAACATCATCTACTGACCTTCTTCATAAAACTATGACATTAAAGCTTGAAAAATGGATGTATTTTGAGTGGTGTTGAAGCTTTGATAATGTTTGTCAGATGCACCACAAAGCTTAAAATCACTAAAGTATGGTTAAAGTATACAGTGCAGGATCGATTTACTTTGTGTTTAGACATATTTAGACATTTAGATCAATAATACAGCCTAGGAACCCAGATATAGAAAGTTTCCTTGAAACAGAATTTAAATCGCATTTAAATAATATTGACCCAAATGGTGAAGCTGTTTTTGAATTTTATTTTTTATTAAAGCTAACTGCTTCATACGTCAAACAACACATATACGTTACCTCATAGCTGGGAGGAAGTGGTGCACTGCCTGGAGTGAGTTGGTTGTCGTAAGGTACTGGTATAATCACTTCCTATAAGACAGTGTCAGATTTCAGTCTATTGAAGTATAATTTACAACAAACAAATCAAACTTCAGTCTAAAGAAATATAACTTTCATAACAACAAACTGTTTATTGAGGTATAACTTTTATTACAACAAAGAGTTTAAATTTCCGTCTATTGAGGTATAACTTTCATAACAACAAACAGTTTAAAATGGTTCATGATGTATACACATGAAAATTATAAAAATGTAATTGATAACAGCATGATTTTGAAGTTGATTTGAAGTGTGTTGGCCATTCAGTGATTTAATATTTATCATATAATAATCTTTCTGTATTTTCACTGGCATATTACTAAACTTGAAATAATGATTCAAATAAATCAAATGCTAATTAGCTGCTAATGTAGAAATGTATCACATTGAACTACAGAAAACAAGGCAAAACTGGAGAAGTATTCATTCCTGCAAACAAAATATTTGAGTTGTAAAATGCACCTGCTCAGAAACAGGTTCTGCGTAATTAAAATTAAATACCTGGTTTGAAAGGAATTTGGACAAGTAAAACAAAAGCCTAGTCAATGGATACTCCTTCAGAGAAAAGCGTAGAATGTTATTATACACTATTACATCTAGACTCACTTCAGGGGTGTGGCAACAACAGCACTGGCAGACGGCTTTGCAGGCGAAAGATGAAGCACAAATGGACACTATGAACGCCAGGAATGAAAAAATAACCAATACACCAGAAATGCCCCGGGATCTTATCTATGGACAAAGAGAAACAGAAAATAGCAGTGAACTACACCATCACAATTTTGGATAAATTATGTACAAATACAGCTAGTTTCATTGTAGGAATTCATTGTAGATGTAGTAAGTAACTTTATAAAATAAACAAGCTGTTACAGTTATACAGAGTGATGAAAATATAAAAACAAGAATTTTGTATATACCCAGTATTTTTGACAGTCGGAGGGTAGATACGGCGTGTCAAGGGACCGATGGCCGTCATGAGATGATGACTCGTGGCTTGAGTCTGAATCTGATGGATTATGGTTTGTGTTGCTGGCAATTGGTGAAGGATAGTTCTGAATGGATGGTTCATTGTTTGGAGATCCCAAATTGTTACAACTAGACAACAGCAACCCAGCAGTGTCTAAAGAATAGAGAATGATCCCTACCAAAGAAATTATCACTGCTAACACATTCATTGCCAGGGAGCCTTTCACCTAAATTGAGCAGAAAGAGCACATGGGATAAACAATGAATGGTAAAATATGGAAGAATGCAAAATAATAAATTGCAGTTGTATGAAAAGCAATCTTGAGACTTTTGTCTCTAAGACAGCAAAATACTTTAGGGTCTGACTTGTTGCTTGTTTAGTGGGAGAAAAACACAGATTGAAACTAAAACTTGAGAGCCTGAAAATATTATTATAATGTAGCTTTACAGTAAATCAAAGGTTTTAAATATTATTATGGTAATATTGATTTGTTACTGACCAGACATGCACTCAGGTGGTTGTCAGCAGCAACAGTGAGAGAGCCAGCAATGATATACTGAGAACAACAGAGACTAGATTATTCAAAAGGATGTCCCATATGAAGCCCTGCTCCCTACACTGTATGATTCTGGGGGTGTTATATATTGCATGTACACAGGGGCATCATGCCCATTGAAACTGAGGGGGCACGTGCATCTATTTGGAATAATAACTCATTACTGTCTGGTTCCATTCCCTTCCAAGTTCCAAAATGGACCAAGCAAGAAATTTTGATTTAACATTTTTGATTTATATATATATATATATATATATATATATATACAGGTCCTTCTAAAAAAATTAGCATATTGTGATGAAGTTTATTATTTTCCATAATGTAATGATAAAAATTAAACTTTCATATATTTTAGATTCATTGTACACCACCTGAAATATTTTAGGTCATTTCTTGTTTTAATACTGATGATTTTGGCATACAGCTCATGAATACCCAAAATTCCTATCTCAAAGAATTAGCATATCATGAAAAGGGTCTCTAAACGACCTATTAAGCTAATCATCTGAATCAACTAATTAACTCTAAACACCTGCACAAGATTCCTGAGGCTTTTAAAACCTTGCAGCCTGTTTCATTACTCAAAACCGCAATCATGGGAAAGACTGCCAACCTGACTCCCGGCCAAGTATTGAGTGCATAACTGAACATAATTATTTGAAGGTTGACTTTTTTTGTATTACAAACACTTATTTTATTGGTCAGATGAAATATGCTAATTCTTTGAGATAGGAATTTTGGATTTTCATGAACTGTATGCCAAAATCATCAGAATTAAAACAATAAATGACCTGAAATATTTCAGTTGGTGTGCAATGAATCTAAAATATATGAAAGTTTAATTTTTATCATTACATTATGAAAACTTTATCACAATATGCTAATTTCTTGAGAAGGACCTGTATTTATATATATATTTTTATATATATATTCTGCTACCACCAGGAAATAAATGTGTTTTCTTCCAAATTCTCTGGCTTTTCTGACCTCCAAACCAGTCCTCTATTGACTCAGACAGAAAGAAGTAATCTATCAGTTCTTTTCTTGTATTATGGGTATCGACAAACACTCCACAAACATAACTAAATCAGATTTTTTTTCCCAGACAGAAAATAGTGATATTTCTCGTCTCAGGGGGACATGAGGAAGGGAAGCATGGTGATTTGAAAATACTACTGGGTTTCTACTGATTCAAACTTAATGCTAATCCATGAAGCATGGTGATTTGAAAATACTACTGGGTTTCTACTGATTCAAACTTAATGCTAATCGGTGAAGCATGGTGATTTGAAAATACTTCAGGGTTTCTACTGATTCAAACTTAATGCTAATCGGTGAAGCATGGTGATTTGAAAATACTGGGTTTCTACTGATTCAAACTTAATGCTAATCAGTGAAGCATGGTGATTTGAAAATACTACTGGGTTTCTACTGATTCAAACTTAATGCTAATCGGTGAAGCATGGTGATTTGAAAATACTGGGTTTCTACTGATTCAAACTTAATGCTAATCAGTGAAGCATGGTGATTTGAAAATACTACTGGGTTTCTACTGATTCAAACTTAATGCTAATCGGTGAAGCATGGTGATTTGAAAATACTACTGGGTTTCTACTGATTCAAACTTAATGCTAATCGGTGAAGCATGGTGATTTGAAAATACTACTGGGTTTCTACTGATTCAAACTTAATGCTAATCAGTGAAGCATAGGCATTCCGAATACACTGACAACATTAAATATTTTCAAAATTTGACGTGATCTAATTAGAATATATTATTTGTACCCTTCTGACATACAATGCAAGATTATTAGAATGATTAGAGCAGCTCACTCACAATGATTGCTCCCCAGGCAAATATTCCACTGAGTACAACAACGTTGTCCGGAAATCGAGCTGCAGCCATGGCGATTCCAATTAGCAGCACAATGAAACCGATCATGATCTGTATGGTCTGAAAAGACAAGGTACTATTTAGGAATTACAGGTAACACTTTCTGATAACCGTAGTAATAAACACTTAATACATTATTTGACAAAGTATCAAATACATTTTTTAGTGCCTTGTCATTATTTTAGTTCATACGTTATAGATAAGTTTCAATATTTTACTATTATTACAAAATAATACGTAATAACATGAACTATAAGCTTTTGACAACGTATCTGCAGATGATATAAAACATGATAAATAATAATAAAAAAAATCTCTCTCTCTCACTCTATATATATATATATATATATATATATATAATATATATTAGTGCTGTCAGTTAAATGAGTTATTACCGTTGCGTTAATAACACATTATTATTATTATTATTATTGACGGCATCAATTCTTTTATCGTGTGATTAATGCTCTTTTTGGCCTGGCAAACTTTGTCGTTTTTTTCACACGCTGTTGTAAAAACTAGTAACATTGGAAAAACTACAACACTACACCGGATCTAGCTAGACCGAAAACAAAACAACAGGCTTGCCGCACACACTTGTTTGGGCAACGTTACGTTTTGAGTGGATGGCATTAACGCCATTATTAATGCCTTTAATTGCACTATAATATACACATAAATACATAAATTAAAAAATATGCCGTTTTGAGTGGATGGCAGTTCAGGTTTTCATGACCAGAGTTGGGTAAAGTTACTATATAAAAGTTACTTTTGCATTCGTTAGAATTAATCTGATTACTGTTGCGATTACTTTTACAATTGAAAAAGTAACTTTTAAAAAGTAACTTGCTTAACTATGTTAATGACTAAATTAAGTGTATGTAAACATTTGACCTTACATCTATGTATGAATACAATATTGACTCAGCAGACAAATGGCTACAACATGGATGAATGAAATCCAACATCCTGGGTCAATGAAATCTATGTTTTATTAAATATTTATGCCAAAAAACTAAAGAATGTGTGTATATTTTTTGTGTAAAAGCACGTAAACTATAATGAAAAAGGATTTTAATTGCTTATTGTCAAGCCCCCAGGGCTCCTGGACAGTGTGCATGTCATGGTTTTCCATGTTGGAGTGGAGGAAGAGACAAGCGCGAATGGACTGCAATAATTCAACAGTATTTAATTGTAGGGCTTGGTTAAACAAAAACTGCCACAAGGGGCGAAACAGGAATTAACTCTGGAACACAACACTCAGAACACGTAACAGGAATAATTATCAACACAGACTGAACAAAACACACCAGCTAAATACCACACTGAATGAAGGACAATGCAAAACACCTGGGACCTAATAACCATGATGTCAACTGAACAGACACATAACAGGAAGAGCCTAACACCGTGCAATGCATATAAAAACCACAAGGGGGGACCAAAACATCACAAAACACATAGGGCAGAATCAAAACAAAGACACACAGGGAAGCAACTCAAACACAGAACACTAGACGAACTAACCACCATGTGAAGCATTGAATAACTAAGGCAAACATAAACACAAGAGACACACTAGCACAAACCAAATTAAAGTCCATTTCACAGCCCACCCAGGGCTGGACGTGACATTGCAAAGTATGCAGCCCATGCAAACAGGCAGAGATGCCACAAGTTAGTGTAATAGATTACTTTTCTGGGTTGGGCTGAATTCACAACTTATAAGAAGTTCCTTAAGTTACACTCTGTGGCATCTCTGCAAACAAGTCAACATCAAACGGCTGCATCCATTTCTTACTATATTTGTATACGTTTTTGAAAATCCCATACATTTTTCACTTCATAAAGTGTTTGTGTTGAGCAGGATCAGAGGCAGACAAAGTACTATGAAAAAGTACTTTTCTGAGTAAGTTTGAGTTCACAAGTTTTGGGAAGTCCTTACTTAACACCAAATTGATCTGGTGAAAGGAGTTCACATCTTACCAGCGACCATTATTGACATTTCCTTTACTCTTTCTAATTGTTATATAGGTTACTGTTAAGAGATATACTCTTAACAGTAACCTATTCAGCAATAAATACAAGGTTACATTTTGTGTACTGTAAAATCATGTAACGTCTAGCCAGTGAAGGCTGGCATTTCATATGAACTGAGATATGGACTTTTAGTTATTTCATTCTTATATCTTTGTTTAAGTCAGTGCTTGGCATATAGTTTTAAGTTATAGTTATTGTGTTGTGTTCTATGTAGCGCCTTTCTCTCTTTCACTTGATACTGGTCGGGGACCGAGCGATCCAATCACCTAATCACTTTCAGCTGGTTAGCTCGGTCCCTATTTCAGGCCAGGTGGGAGAGCGGAAGGCGCGGTTCATTATTACAATGTCACAGTGAGGTATGGTTGTATAGTTCTACCGTTTTTCCTTGTAACCCTGTCCAGGAGTCAGTAACGTTTTGTGACAAGTGAGTCCCCTTAGCTTGTAGAGTGAACGACGTATTGATTTTTTGTTTAGCAGTGTCCATGCCGCTGTAAAGAGCATGTGAGTATATATATATATATATATATATATATATATATATATATATATATATATATATGAGTATTCAATTACGCACCTGGCAATGGCGTACCCTGCAGCATAGATGTATGTGTGCCCTGGATGGTTTTGGTAACATTAAAACGACAACTATCTGAAACAGTATATTGCCTGTCTGGTCTGCTTCTCTCCATTTCACCCATGGAATACGTGAGAAATCAATTACAGTAATTGTACTGTAAAACCAAATTACAGCGTTACTGGCCAATTGCTTCCAGTAAGTTACTGTAAAATTTCCATATTTGTTTACAGTGTACTGTTGTCATGGTGTTTGTAGGTGAGGTAGAGGAGAGAGACTCAAACAGGCAAGAGATGATTGCTGGTTGTTTTATTTCCCTCGATCGGTCCAGGAACATATATATAAGACCCGTTGCAGGGTACTGCTCAGTAAGGGAATACAAAGGATACACGACCTAGCCTACATGCTCTTCAAGACAGTGGCACGACACTGGTGGCTAACATGTATAAATAACGCTAAGTATAACACTCTTTCACGCGACTCACTTCTCACAACTTTTGGAAATACATGTAGGTCCTGGACTTTTCTTCTTAGGGAGCAACGCAACGGAAAACAGAATGACAGAATAAACAATGACTGACAGCTCTCTCCAGTCAAGCAGTCTCCTTTATACTATGGAACTAACACCTAGATACGCAGCTGAATGTAATATCAATTAGACAGATCTAATACAGCTGCTCAACCTAACACACATGCTAATCAGTCACTGCTTGACTGGAGAAGCTGCCACATGAACTTAAAGGTGTGTCACATTTGAGGTGAGGTTTCCATGTTTAGTCTCTGTGTTCCCTCTGTATGTGTTGTTGCTGCCCTCTTGTGTCTAGTTTTGTCATAGGTTCATTTAGATTATTGGTTGGGTTATTGGGAGTCACAGGTGGTTTGTGTTAGTAATCAGTATGTGTTTGTATTTAGTCATGGTGTTCTCCCCTTGTCTCTTGTCGA
>JACXGM010027221.1:0-14570 GCA_016801145.1 Umbra pygmaea | reverse complement strand
ACAAGGAAAAGTGTAAAAACACTCTTGTATACATGGTGAAATTATTCAATAGAGTCAGAATCCATCATTGCGGACCCAAAATCGAGAACTCTCACAGCCCAAACAGAAGCGCAACAGAAAATATTTAAAGCTAAGTCATCTGTAAATCTGTACATTAACTCTCTGTTGTACAAAGTTCTTATCAGTCAAGATTAATTAAGTTATAATAAAACTAAAGACTATAACATATGCTAGCATAGAGCTCGCGGGACTAGCAGAGGCAGAGCTGGTGGTCCGCCAGGCGGTTTGCTCATCGTTTAACCAGCGGTCCACTGCCCGCCAAGAGGTCCACCGGCAGGTCTAATTAGACCTTGAACAATAGTCTAAAGTAAAAAAAGTCAAGCGTTTTTCTTTAATATATATTTTAGAACTGAATTCAATTTTGAATTTTAAAATAAACTTAACTATGTTTGTATTGTATTTTAATGTTGTTGTAACCGAATATTTAAATAGTTTAATTTTTTAAATTTAGATAGACATCTAGGATATAGCCTGTATACGCAGCCGATCGACTAACTGGAACAACAGTAGGCTATGAGTGCGTAGGATTCCCAGAGGACGTCTGTCTAAAACTCTGCTTACCTGCCGGAAGACCGCTCATTCGCCAAAACTCTTGCGGACGGACCGCCCGTTAAACGATGAGCAAAAAGTTAGCGGACCGTCAGCTGTAACCGCCGGTGGTCCACCAGCTACATGTTTGCTGGGATAGAACATTTAATAGGCTATACTCAGAGATGGGCGTAAATACTGTAATAACTTCTGGGTTGGGCTGAACTTACATCTATTGGGAAGTTCCTCTTCCCTGCACAAATTGTGATTTCTTACCATCACCAATTGTATTACTGTTGATTTTGTGATGATCTTCTATTACTATTAAATATTCTCTCTTGACTAATGTGTTGTCCCTTTTCATCTACTCACTGTTCATTGTGGTTTGGCTTTTCATTTTACGAGGAACATGGGCTTTTGGGGTAAATTTAGCCTATCTGACAGTCATGCTCCATGACAAAATTGTTTAATTATAAACAAATCCATTAGCATTATTTTGTTGTGGATTATTTAACACGCCGTTAATGTTAAGGCTGTAGAGATATTAAAAACTAGAAATGATTATTTAGTTTCATCAACCGCTTTTGAATTGGAACCGGTATCGTTCATTTCTATGACAGTTGCGTTGCGTTCAGTCCAAGATGGCGGAGATGCTGCTCAGGTATGGGTTCGTTTGTTGCAATGGATTGTTCTATTGAGTTTCGCCTCTTGATACTTCTATACTCTTTGAGCTTACCATACCAGTGACGTAGCCGATTTTTGAAATCCAAAATGGCGGCGCCCATGTAACAAAAACAACATTTTCAACATATCAGTTTATCCCTTTTAACAAATTTAGCCATTTTAATCATTGTACCAATGAGAAGAAAAAAAAATGTCTGTTATATCATCTTTACATAAAATTCCAGTTCAGTTCATCTTTAAGGCTAGGAGAGAGGCCCCCTTAAAACGGTGAAGAAATGAAAAGGCTACCTAGCAAACTGGGCAAAATAATAATACAGTTGACAGCATGGATATATCCAGCTTATTGGTTCCCCAAAGTGCCGGCCGAACCAATTCTCAGCTTCCACCGGTGAGTCAAATTGAAGCTATTTATCATTGTTTCACACAAAGGCGAGCTGGAAAACGAAGGGAGAACTTTACGTATTTCGAATGGAGACTTTGTATGATGTCTTAGCTCTCTTTGATGAAACTGTCGCACTATAATCAGCAAAAATGTAAACCTTGGTTCCATGGAAAAATAATTGATCTGAATTCATTCTTCTCAAGGCTCTTTCTATGTCCTGAAAGTTGTGGAATCGGACAATGAGGCCTCGGGGCTTACTGACAATCCCGTCCCCTGATAGCCGAGGTCCAAGACGGTCCTCAGCCTTGTCACACAGCTTACGGTTCTCAGCCTCCAGATGGGAGACCCTAGCCTCCAAGCCGACTATCCTCTGGCCTTGGCAGAAGAGCGCAGCTCTAGCTTGTTAGTACAGAGGGCCTGTTGTTCCATGGAGGACCTTACTTGGTCGAGGCCTTTTGAAAGAGGGGCAGTAGCGATCTTGATGAATTACTTCAGCTGTCTAAACAGGGCGGTTGAGATTTCGGCTGATAGCTCCGCTTTAAATGACTTAAGATCTGATTGTGTGACTAGCGGAGAGCTGTGCTCATCATCCTGGCTCTCCGGATGAGCCACAGAAGGAGAGACACTTGCCAAAGTTGTTTTTTGGATATTGACGGATTCTGCATTATTGAAAAGCTGGTAACTGCTATTGATTTCAAATTATAATGTTTGTAGATTTTTTTCCCTTTGTTGTTTGATATGTAAAATGATATATCAACTTAGTGAAGTTTAATCAGTTTTTGGAGATTGCATAAATAAATCAGAACGGAGCTTCCACACAGGCATCCTCGTTGTTCACATCTCAAACCGGAAGTCAATCACACCTGCAGAGAATAAATCAAGGTTTTTCTCCCCTCCCAACTGCTAATTTACAATTACCCCACACAGCAAGTTCTCTGTTCACACCTGCAGAGAACTTGCTGTCTGGGGTAATTGTAAATTAGCAGTTGGGAGGGGAGAAAAACAGGTAAAAAAAGCTGGGTGTACAAAACATAATAAGACACAAGTGGGTGGGACGTGCCTGAACACAGCGTGTATCTGTGGTATATTGGCAATACACGAGATGCTCTTATTAACTGGTTAACATGCAATTAGAGCAATGAAAACTTGTGAGCAGATATCGTACACATGGTATACAATCTCATGCAACTGCTGTCAGCCAATCTAAATTCAGGATTCAAACCACAGTTTTACAAGATAATATAGGACTGGTATGACAGATGTGTTCTAATGTCTGGCTTGCTTATATTCCACTCTGTATGTTTCAGGGCAAACAAAGTGTAAAATGTAACCTCTCATTCCACATGTCTGTTATGTCAACTATTGTGGTCCTGCAGCCAATGGGAGGACAGTGCCACAGGTTAGTCATGTGACAGGAAGTTTGCTGTCAGTAGCAAAACCATAGAAATTAAATCAATAGAGGCCTCATTGAACTGTTTTGCTTGGTCATTTGCTTAGTACACAAAAAAATGGTGACTGCCATTAGTTGTCACGGTGACAAGACGCGCCAGTGTGTCGTACTCACTATTTTTCCGTTAGCAATCTCAAAGTGATATTTAGCTAGTTATCAGGCAAGATTATTTAGATCTTGTCCCGCTCTCAAGACAAGTTATAGATCTTGGAAAGACAAAGAGGGTCCAGGGTGCTCAGGGAGTTCAATCAGCAGTTTTGAAGGTGCTCTTTGGGGTTGGGACTTCAATGGGTATTAGAAAGAAGGAAATCCAAGGCACTCTTCTTAAAATTATAAAAAGCCTTCAATATTGCTGGCTATATCATAGTAGAAAATTTTAAAAATATATGGGAAGAAGCTACCCACGCGTAGCTGCAAAAACAGCCTTTTTCAGGGTATGCTCCCATAGGCACTCTTCATCATTTTAAGAAGGGTGCCTTGGATTTCCTTCTTTCTAATAGTTATAGATCTTATCTAACTGTAGTTTATAATATTAGCATATATTAAATATTTTGATGACTTACCAGTAGAATTATAACACAATTAAATCCAGCACTTTCAAATTCCTCTACACAACAAGGCAGACCACGTTGATCTTTGATATAATGGCAAATCGCAACCATCTGAATGGTGCATACACTGCCACCTACTGTCAGGCCACGGAGATATGTTAGCGCAGCTCACTACTCTGTTGCTTCTGCAAAACTAACTAGTGAGTCCGTGACTTGCCACAAAACGGTTCAATGCGGAAGTAGGGTGTTAAGCTGGATTTACACCAGACACGGCAAAAAATCCCTGTACGGCATCGTAATGCAGACACACTTATACACCACAATCAACATCATAATCAATCTTCCGAACCTACGAGATGGTGGGCAACATTGCTTACAATTGTCCTCCTCCTGCAAGGCGACTGTCAAAAGCTTTTTTTAGTTTAGTGTTAATTGACAATACGAAAACTATCTACTGATAGACGGTTGGCCGAGGCTCCGTACGTGCTTAACTTTTCGAAATGAATGATCCCCATGGAGGGAGAACCTGGATTTGTAAAGTTAGGACGATTGTTTTATTCTGAATGATATGAGAAGTATTGCCACTCCCAATTATTGCACATTTTCCCCAAGATCATAGTGCACGGCCTGTGAATATGCAGGCAAATGCGGTTGCCTACTATAACAGTCAAGCCAATAGCGCGGTAAGATACTGATGTAGGATTATTATTAACCAATCAGATGTAGTTTATTAAGAATAGTTGTTACCCGGAAGAATCAGCTGTCTGACACAAGCAACCACTGCGGTGGTACATCACCAAGGACATTGTTTGTGTGATTGTAAGTATTTTATTACAAAATGATATCTATATACATTTTTGTTTTGTACACTGTGTTGTTCAAACGTGTGTAAGCATCTCGTTAGTGTTTTTATAATAAGTAGGGTAGATTCAGCTGGCTAACTAAACTAGCAGCTAAAATCATCCACTGTAGGGTTTCCACCCGTCCCATAAAAAACGGAATCGTCCCGTATTTGACACTTAAATCTTGCGTCCCGTTTTGAATCAATACGTATAGTCCCATATTTTCATAAATGTCCCATACACCAGAAGTTTTCAACCCGTATGCACTTGTGTGCCATGAGGAATCTCCAACCACATGTCTGTTTCCAAATGTCAAGCAACATCCCATAGAAACCCACGTTACTTTCTGCCATGTCGCACATGTTTAAAGAATTTGGTTAAACCAGGCAAATAATTTTGTTTGATTCTAAACTAAAAAATGTTTAGTAACTCAATTGTCCAGTAAGTATAGTTTGAATGGCATATAAGAAGAATGCAAGGATTCTTATATGCAAGGATTGGATATGAAGGTAGGACGATTTCAGTTTGCATAACACTGCAAAATGCAAGTTTCTCTGGTTTTAAACTTGATTGTATGTGTTTGGGTAAAATGAATATTTTCGTTTAATTCCATAAACTACTGATAACATTTGACCCCCTTTCGCCTTCAGAACTGCCTTAATTCTATGTGGCATTGATTCAACAAGGTGCTGAAAACATTCTTTAGAAATGTTGGCCCATATTGATAGGATAGCATCTTGCAAGCTCCCGTTCCACCACATCTCAAAGATGCTCTATTGGGTTGAGATCTGGTGACTGTGGGGGCCATTTCAGTACAGTGAACTCATTGTCATGTTCAAGAAACCAATTTGAAATGATTTGAGCTTTGTGACATGGTGCATTATCCTGCTGGAAGTAGCCGTCAGAGGATGGGTACATGGTGGCCATAAAGGGATGGACATGGTCAGAAACAGTGCTCAGGTAGGCCATGGCATTTAAACAATGCCCAATTGGCACTAAGGGGCCTAAAGTGTGCCAAGAAAACATCCCCCAAACCATTACACCACCACCACCAGCCTGCGCAGTGGTAACAAGGCATGATGGATCCATGTTCTCATTCTGTTTACGCCAAATTCTGACTCTATCATCTGAATGTCTCAACAGAAATCAAGACTCATCAGACCAGGCAACATTTTTCCAGTCTTCAACTGTCCAATTTTGGTGTGCTCTTGAAAATTCTAGCCTATTTTTCCTAATTGTAGTGGAAATGAGTGTTACCCGGTGGGGTCTTCTGCTGTTGTAGCCCATCCGCCTCAAGGTTGTGCGTGTTGTGGCTTCACAAATGCTTTGCTGCATACCTCGGTTGTAACGAGTGGTTATTTCAGTCAAAGTTGCCCTTCTATCAGCTTGAAGCAGTCGGCCCATTCTCATCTGACCTCTAGCATCAACAAGACATTTTCCCCACAGGACTGCCGCATACTGGATGTTTTTCCCTTTTCACACCATTCTTTGTAAACGCTATAAATGGTTGTGCGTAAAACTCCCAGTAACTGAGCAGATTGTGAAATACTCAGACTGGCCCGTTTGGCACCAACAACCCTGCCATGCTCAAAATTGCTTAAATCACCTTTATTTCCCATTCTAACATTCAGTTTGGAGATCAGGAGATTGTTTTGACCAGGACCACACCCCTAAACGCATTGAAGCAACTGCCATGTGATTGGTTGAGTAGATCATTGCATTAAGGAGAAATTGAACGGGTGTTCCTAATAATCCTTTAGGTGAGTGTATTGTACATAAACTTACATAAACATGTCATACAAATTTACTTCTGCAGTAGTAGCCAACACACACACCACTCCCCAAAGAGCGGGATCAAGCCATGTGCCCTAGTCTTCAATTGACATATTGTCACAGTTTACACACTGAAAGATGTTTGTACATGGCAGCTCATGCAGTTTACAAGTGCATCAACCCTTAACACAATTTGTTTTTTACACGAGCAGTGCACAAGTTCCATTATGGCCTCTGGAGCTGGCAGAAGTGTCATCCAGTCCACTCCATAGAGGTCCCCTACCATCTTCCAGCCATGATTTACTGGAGGATGAATGTCTTGCATACACTCAAGACATTTTAAGACTAAAATGTTACTGCACTTATCTGTACATGTTCATACATTGTTCATACTGCAAATCCATATCTCTAGAGGCTACTGCTAATACATTTATATTTAATTTATTTTACTGTAAACCATACTTAACTCTAAACTACTGTTTACACTACACTGCATTGTATGTCTTATATTGTTTATACTGCACCAGCTGTCTATACACCTCTTTACATAGTGGCCCATTTTGTGAAATGGGCTAATTGGGTAATAACACTTCTTCGCAGATACACCTGTTTGATGAATTGTGCTAATTAGAATCAGGTGGTTTTATGATTGGATAGTGGCAGGTGTTTTACTGGTAAACGATGCAGACAGTCGCCTTCATTAGTACAGCAAACTCTGCTTTCAGCATTTGATTACTTAGACCACATGTTGTCAGTTATGTCCACAACCCTGTAGTGGTAGGTGATTTACTTTCCGGAAACCAGAGCTCTCCAGATTATAGATTACCTTCACAATCATTCAAATTTAACACAAACTTAGGTCCCTAAAAATTTACTCTCAGGCTTACTCCAAATGTCCATTCTTTCATTCCTCCAGAGTAGAATTCAAGATTTACTTCATGTGTAATACCAACCTTCCTTTACAGTTTCCTCAACTAACACTGCCTCCTCTATTCTGTGCTTGTTTTATCTTTGTGATATTTGTGAAATGTCTTTCCACAGAAACATGGATTTAATGATTTTCTCCCAACTTGGACTGGTGGGTGTACTTCCCTCAAACATATGCATGCTGCACTTCATGTTTGACCATTCTTCCCAGTAAACATGTGTAGGGAAAAGAGTATTGCCTGGCTCGTTTTTATGAAGTTTAAAAATTATGCATCAAATGTGTGAAATTAGATGTATTTATTGTACAATGTACAGTATTTATTAAAGATTACAAAGAAATAACAGGACCTCATATGGAAGAAGATGGTTACATAAAATAAGAACAGTCAGAATGGATAACGTTTTGTGTCAAACTGAATATGTAGCATAAGTCGGTAAAGTGACTTAACAAGTTCAATCTTTCCTGGGTTAAAATTCATTTTTGTAAAGCTCTGCTAGTCATAGACAGCAGCTTCATATCAGCGCACCAGTGTGTTGACAAACGCGTCACTGACAATTTCCTACGCACGCTATTGGATGAAGTCAACAAAAATGTCATGCATGTCGGACCCCACACGTAGCTGCCTGCTCAATTCGCCGGGAAAATAACCTGAAGAAAGTTACCGATATTATATTAATGTGCAACATTTGTGAGTGGCAACAAATTTTATTTGCTTTGTTGAAAAGCGTAGCGGTTACATAAAAAAAACTGGGTAATCCCTCTCCAGAGATCGTTTGAAAACACAAAATCTCCCCTCGGGCCCACCATCTATGAGCTGTCAAAGCTTTTCTTGCAATCCAAAAAAAAACATAGGTGAAAGTGACATATTAGCTCTTCCTCGGTGGTAAATCAACTTCCTGTTCTGGTGCCGTACAGCAAAGCACCGCACAAGTTGGATTATTTCAACTCTTGCGACACACCCGCCGCACCGCATCCACATTTTGCCGGTTCCGGTAGATTTGCCGCAGCGGTGCGCATTGCTTCCTATTGAAATGAATTCTTCCGCCGCAATGCAACCAGTTTGCCAGACCTGGTGTGAATCCAACTTTAGAGCTTTGCACTAGAATGGTACAACACAATGGCTGCCACTCTGACCATTCTGCTACATTGATTTGAATTGGAATGGCATTTCTAATCATTCCATTTCTATGAGCAAAACTGTTCAAAGTGCTACATACACTGCTGCTTATTCAAAGTCCTACAAAAATATTAAGGGAACACTCAAATCACACAGTGGCTCTTCTTTAACAAAACATATTAAAGATCAAAATCTTTACTATACATTGTGTAATTTGTTGATAACAAAATCACCGACCTCAACTCGGTTAATTTTCCACTGCAGATAGTACTCTGTACCACTCTACATGAAACTGCGGTGACGTCACCTTCAACGCGACTCCCAAGTCTACTTTTAGACACGTAAACAATGGAGGATATCAAAGGAATGGTATTTTTGCTCGTGGGTATGTGGCTATTTGTCAGAGCAATGAGACGAGCAGTTTTCTGAAAAAAAGAGCAAAAGGCAGCAAGAAAAAATACTGCTGAAAAGAACAGAAGCGTTTGGGAAATAATAAATCTCAACAACGATGGAACTATGGTTGTTCAAAGACGACACCAGAGGATAAGCTATAATGGTTATTTACATACACAAATTTTAAATTTTAAGTTATTGAAATCCTGTAAGTGTTTACAGTCATGTACAGTGCAGAAAGTATGTAATTAATTTCCTACTGCTACTCATAAGTATGTATGTGTACCAGATCTTTTCCCGCAGTGTATTGGTGCTATAGATGGTTCACATCAATAAAAATTGCAGACCTCTACATGCTTCATAAGTAGGAAATCCCACAAAATCGGCAGTGTATCAACTACTTGTTCTCCCCGCTATACCTGACATGGCACCACAGCAGTACCCCGTAACTATTTCAACAGTAAAAGCCGGCATTCCATCATCCTTCAAGATGTTGTAGTTTGAAAGGGACTTTTCTGGAACGTATTTGCTGGACAGCCTGGGAGCTTGCATGACACTTGCGTCTTGAGACTGTCCATGTTGTGGGAGTTGGCCAGCTGTGGCAACTGTTTTCCAGCATACACCAGGAGTATGGATAAGGGGAATGTTGGCTACTATATCTTAGGAGACAAAACTGGCTCATAAAACCATTCTCAGACACTGGAGAGCTAATAGCAGAACAACAGATTTATAACAGAAAAGTCTCCAGAGCACGGGTACTGATGGAAAATATATTTGGTAGACTGAAGGGAAGGTGGCGTTGACTCTTGAAGAGAAATGACTGTGATGTGGAACTGGTCAAATCAATGGCGATAACTTGCTGTGCTCTGTATCACCTTTATGAGAGTCATGGGGAGGCCTATGACAATGAGTGTGATGCAGCAGTAGCAGCAGAGCATAACCTGGTGCCACTGGCACAGGGTGTAGGTGTAGAGGAGGAGGGCATGTATGAGAGGTGCTAATGCGCTACTTGAATATACCTCAGCAATTTTGTCTTTCTTGTTACGATAATTTAACATTGTGAACTGTACTGACAAATGTTGTACCACTTTTCCAAATTGCTGTCAAAACTGTTTTTGTTCATAGGTTTGTGGATGTAATCATTATTCAAATAAAGTTAAAAAACTTTGTAAACCATGGTCAAATACAGTGGTAAAAAGGTAAAAATGTTTATTAATGCTGTTGTCCCATTCTCCTCCCTCCTCAAGGCTGCTTCCAGCTCCCTTGTGTGTGCAGCATTTTCTAGGGCCACCCAAAGATGCTGATCACGCTGAGCCTGGCTCAGTGCCTGCTGCCCCACATCTGATTCCTGCATCTTCCTTAGGACAGCAAGATGCTCCTGCTCCCATGGTCGTTTCATCTTGACTGGGCAGGTATACTGGGCAAAGTATTTGTTCAATATGGACAACAAGAATAGTCTGTGAAATTATATATATTATTAAATACAACTGGCAATATTTCCAAGACTGGTGAATGTTGGTGATGAGGATAAACTATTAAATCCATAAACTGTGGAGGTGCCTATGAATCAGTGTTAGTTTTGGCATGATTTTATTTTTTTCAAAGTCTACTGTAAGCATGGATAATAACTCTTGTGTGGTTGGACAAGGCAATCTGATTCTGCATGGGTCTCATTATAAGTCTTCTTTGTCTATGATACAATGCATATTTACTCAATGTGTAATTGATGTATTAAGAGACAAGTCCTTTGGAAAGAGACCAATGATGAACAAAAGCACATTCATCTATCCATAATAATAATTTGTAAATAGCTCAGTAGAGAGCTTGAGACAACACACTTCCCAACCAAAGCAATCTCACACAACTATATTACCGCATAAAGGTTCTTAATGGTGTACAAGATTCCCAGGCTAAAGATCTTTGTAATATTTACTCTGTGGTGCGCTGGAAGTTGGTGTCGACACTGCCACCGGTGCTGGTTCTGGCGTTGACACTGTTGCTGGCAGTAACGGGGCATCATCTTGCTGGATGATGGAAGGACTACTCTCCTCGCTGATCAAATCTTTACCAGAGTGATTATACAAATGACTGGTCAATTAGGCGTACAACTGCTACACAGTACAGCAACAACAACTCTGACAAATAGCAAGTAAACAAAAGGGTCAGCAGAGTAGTACAAGCTAAAATCTGCTTTTGTGTGCAAATCATGTTAGTAAAATTAACATCATTTTACTATGATAAAATGTATAAATTATTACTATTATTAAAAGGGTAACATACTAAACCTTACCATCCTCCATCAGGGACTCCATCAAAGCCGTCGCAGATTCAAGGTTGCCCGGCCTCCCATTGTTCACCGGTCTATAACCGTATATAGAGTCCATCTGGTTGAACCATTTCCACGCACTGAACACACACACTGACTCACCCACAGATACTAAGAGATCGACAGAGAGAGAGAGCAAGCTGTGATAGTTAACGTAGCACAACAGGTGACACGGAAGCAGAGTATGGGAGCGGAGTTGAGCAAATGAGTTTGGAAAACCCCCTCCTCGCTCACTGAGCGGTTGTTGCACTGCGCTGCACCACTCCACACCATAATGACATTCCAAATTTGCTCCAATTATTTTTTAAGTCATATTAAAATATTAACAAAACCCATCCATTGTGTGACCATGTAGTATGTCGATCGCTGAAAAATTCAAATTAAATCGGCTTGAATTGTTGTACAGTAGCTACACAAGAAAACAAACAGTTTTAAAGTAGGCCTACAGTATAGAGATCGCTAAGACGTGATCAAGTGGGCGGCAACGTCATCAGAACGCAAAGAATTATGGGTATGTTTGGCCAGTTTTTCATGGGCTGGCATAGCAGGCTAGTGTTTTGGCATGAAAATAATGAAAACTTAGTGTGAAAAACAGAATCCTACGTAATGCAGCGGGCTAAAAAAAACATTGGGCCGAATCTACTAACACTAGCGCAGTTTGCGCTGCGTCTGTTTATGCGCGTTCGGTAATAGCGCACGCTATGCTTCCACATTTAGCGTAGTATTTATCAAACCCGATACCCATTACGCAATCAGCGCATACTCCGCCCTCAATTAGCGTGCCTCTAAAAGAGCAAACAATGGGCCCGTATCTATCATGGATCTCCCTACGGGAAAAAGAAAGCGCAAGCTTAAATTTAGTGAAGAAGAAATTAACATCTTAGTGCATGAAGTAACAGCAAAACTGATATATACTACAGGGCAGAACATCCACACCCTCGGAAAAACATCCAATTTCAATTGCCATAACAAGTTAAATCAACTCGTTATCATCTACACGGAGAGAAGTGGAGGAGGTAAAAAGAGGAGAACCGGTTCAGGTCCACCAGAAATAGACACGCTAACTAGGTGGTGCAGCAAATACACGTTGCCGAACAAGTGGAAGGTGTGGACGGCATAGACACTGCTGAGATCTCTGTAGAGAATGAAGGTATGTGTGGTTTGTAATGATACTGTTGTGTTGGCGTTTGGGATATATGCATATGTTTAGCCTATATCATTGATATGTAAAGCCGGATATATGCATATGTTTAGCCTATATCATTGATATGTAAAGCCAACCACTGTGGTTAAGTAATTAAATAGTGTTATAGAGGTCAATAATTGCAAAATTGCTTATCAAAAATGGAACAGATGGAGTCATTTGTCTTTTTTTGTGCCAAGTGTATTTGATGCTTTGTTTGAAACTTGTTGCTGTCACTGCTGCCATTGCTGTAGCTATATTTGAACACACAGGAAAACACGCTTGCTGGTTTAGACCTGCTTTTAAGAGGCGGAAAATTCCCCCCGCAGAATAGAGGGGCGCTTTTACTGGCAGTCTTTGTAAATACCACGGAATATATAACAGGCATGTGATTGGCTAAGGACAAAAAAGCAGGAAAATATACTGAAAACATTCACCCCCCCCCCCCGATAGAAGCAGGACCCATAACAATTTGAACAAAAAAATCTTTTTTATTTATTTTACAGCTAGATGTGCAACATCCAACTTTTTATGACACATGAAAACAACTTATTTGAATTTAAAAAATAAAATATATATTTTTACAACATAACTTATTTGGTGGATGTGTAACAGTGGGATGCCTGTCCGTCCGTGGATAAAACAACATTTGTTCTTATGTTCATTCATGTTTATTTGATGCTATTTACAACTACAAGGAAGAGATGATCATCCCACGAGCAGCTTTAACTGAGGCTCTACAGCGATCTGTCAAAATATCAAAGTATATTTTAACTTTTCCCTTTCAGGGAGGGATTTTTGCAATGGCACCAAGGTCATTGGCCAGGGCATTAAGTGCCATCTAGAAAAATACCAAACTCCTTTGCACTTAAAAGCAGCAATTCAATTCAATGTGAAGTGCCCTCACATTTACAACAGCGCCTCAAACAAAAATGTTGGTCCCTGGCAACAAGTACTACTACAGTCACTCAGATTATTTAGGCAATATGTTTGACAACATTCTCAAGTATAATTGATGTATTCCCAGTTAGAAATAACATGGTTTACTGCTACATCTGTTTTTACTTCTGTGACCGAGACATAATATGTGAAATAAAGGTTTTAGCTACCGCTTTAAGGTTGCCATCTCAAGCAGTTGCAGTTCAAATCGTAACCAGGCTGGGAAATTAACTTAGCCACTGGGTGGTGGATGCCCTAATTTTACCAGCCAATTCTACAAATTCAAAAATGAAAACGCATTTGCCTCTTCTATATTGCTTCAATACATCTTATTAGGCAAATTACAAAAAAGACAAGTTTTGTGAGACAAATTATTTTTAGAAGATTGACAAATTGTTCTAATCAGTGTATTGGATGTCCTACTACTATTTTTATCTGGCTACTTTTAGATGTCCAATAGTAGGTAATTTCACACTTTAGAGGTGTAGCCGTTTTATAATAATCTGTTTGTAACACATCTGGGAAAATAATCCAAACATTGTTTTAATTAGCTCCCATCAAAATTGCAAGCAGATGCTTCTTCAGCAATGATACCAACATGATAAATAATAAGAAAACATATTATGGCGAAGTAAGATCGGCTACTTGACTTAGAATCAGTTGTTAATCAACTAAGTTTGCAATTGAGAACTTTGACATCCTACCGTTACATTTGTATGTGCGCGCGTTTAAGATTCTCTGGTCAAACGAAAATGCAGCCTATCAGAAGTCAGACTCAACGAACACCACCACCCGTGTTTTCACCAACGAGCTCTTAACATTAACATTTTACGCGTGAAATGGTTACTTGTTTTAATATTTTCGATCACGAAAAATAACATTATATAGCCTAATCGTATCATATTCGCATTAAATCCTTCACATCCGCAATACATTATTTGCCCTTTATACTTTCTACATTAATTACTGCCTACTGTAGATTATAATAGGCTACTGCCCAGATAGCAAAAAATATCGGCACGGCTTCGTTTTGCCACCGGCTGTAAGCTGTCGGCTATAGGGGCGTCCCGTATGGAAGAATTAATTGGACTTTAATATTTGTAACCCACAGAAGACAATCTACAAATGTGTACAATGATGCTCAAATATTTCACTATCTGCAAATGTGTATTTTTACATTTGTGATGTGTAAAATCATATCCACAAAAATACAGAGTGATGTGTACAACACAAAACTGTTTTTACACATTTGCAGATTACTTCCTGTGAATTTGTGGGTCATGTTACATTTGTAAGTTCCTTTTTACACATTTGTGGAATTTTGTCCAATGTGTACTGCGGAGATCTGTAAATAAACATATACACAAATATCTCACGATTTGCAAATACACACAATTAAATCTGTACAAATATC
>JACXGM010027220.1:0-14571 GCA_016801145.1 Umbra pygmaea | reverse complement strand
GGCTCGCGGTGTGAAGCGCATGTCCGTGCTATTCTCCGACATGCACTCTCTATTAACAATTTAACCATCACTGCTGATAATATACGGCCTTGTACACTCAGTGAAATCCGGGGACATTTCCGGGGACAGCTCCAGCCGGGGACAGGTCACCGAAACCGGGGACTGTCCCCGGAAACCGGGGACGTCTGGTCACCTTATTGTACAGAATACATTTTTTGTTGATTCTACTAGATTCAAATGTGTACATCGGTTCCACACTAATGAAATATGTAAGATTAACACAATAATATTGTCTTCAGTTGTTTTTAACTTGTTTTTTAATCCATCGCTTGTCTTAATCCTCATCCATGAAACCGGCCCAGGATCTTTAGGTTTATTCAACATAACTGAATCAAATTAATTTGAAAAAAATAAAAAAAATATTGGGTAGATTCAAAGGGATTTCATCATGTTTCCTATTATCTATTTCGAACCAAAATATTTTGTAATAACATAAAATAATTGAGACCAATTATTGTGTACAATTACCTCCAGTACAATTTCCAAGTATACATTGCCTTTTCATGTGTGTTACCACCCAGGACTGTGTTTGCTAATGACATACATAAGGTATTGTTATTGAACCCATTTCTTTGATAAATCCATTTTCCTTCATCTGTCCATACAGAAATGTTATGTATTAACCTTGTAATACATTAATTTGTCCATGAGACATTCTACTGACATTATGAATTGTATAATACTGTTGCTGACTAATCATGGTTGCCTGCACATTTAAATTAAAATGCAAAATCCCTGGATTTCCACAAATAACACAGCATCTGCTGAGTCTTATAGAAATCTGGGAACTTCACCAAAATGTTTTAAATGTACAGACATGACACATACCTGCAAAGGTAATTGGAATTCCCTTTGGAATCCATTTTGCCAGAAAGATGATATTCCTTAGTTAATTTGAACAGTCATTACAGTTGCGGGTGCAAAAACATGTTATATTAAATTATCTGATTATTTAGATGAATGTATGCATTTGATATTGGTTTAGCAAGGATGGATTAATTAGCCAATATCCATACAAAACACAAAAATAATAAAACATTTCCAGCAATTCAAAATACAGCAGGGATGCTGAGAAATATCATATGGAAAAGGTACTTTAAAAATGATTAATTACATTTTAATTTAATTTAATCTCACTTGACCTACATGACTCAATGTTGTAGATATTCATTTGGTTGGAATTGCATTAAATGAAAGCAATGAAATAATGTTGAGAGGAGAAACACAATATGTTTGTGTAAATATTTAAATAAATCTGACAACCCCTCCAGTTTTTTTACAGTGAATTCTACATTGAAAAATCCAGTTATACACTGCATCCGGAAAGTATTCACAGCGCTTCACTTGTTTCACATTTTGTTATGTTACACCCCTTATTCCAAAACAGATGAAATTCATTATTTCCTTCAAAATTCTACAAACAATACCCCATAATGACAATATAAAAAAGTATGTTTGGAATCTTGCAAATTTATTAAAAAGTATTCACAGCCTTTGCCATGACCCTCAGAATTTAGCTCAGGTGCATCCTGTTTCCACTGATCATCCTTGACATGTTTGCACAACCTGATTGGAGTCCACCTGTGGTAAATTGAGTTGATTGGACATGATTTGGAAAGGCACACACCTGTCTATATAAAGTCCCACAGTTAACAATGCATGTCAGAGCATTTTGTGCAAGTCAAAGAGACAGACCGCAGGCTGGTCGACTGTATACCTGGTAATTGGTCAGATTGCACGGCTGCGCTGTGACTGAGGTTGGCATGGCAGGTAGTTCAGGGGGTGTCGAGGAGGATATGCAGGAGGTGAATGAGAGGTATGACCCAGTGGAGGGAGAGGCACCTACATACAAATAGGTAGCAAGGAGGGGGAAAAATGAAAGGAAACATAGTAGGGAGGACGGTGGCTCTACATCGGATGACATGAGGAGTGGAAGGGGTAATCGGCGAGATGAGAAAGAGGAGTTTAAGGTGATGGTGGTGTTTTCTGACCCTACGGGAAAACTCATACATCCGATAGCTTTGTCTAAGGCTATTAAAGCAGAGGTTGGGCCTGTTAATGATGTGAGGTGTGTAGGGTACAGGAGGGTTCTGATTTTTGTGGTCACTTTGTTGTAGCAATAAAAGTTATTGGCATTGATGTCCCTGAATGGGGCTGTGATTAAGTGTCATGTGCCAGGAGGCAAGGCTAAGGTTAGAGGAGTAATTACAGGGGTGCCACTGGATGTATCGATGGGGGAATTTCAGAGGGAAGTTACAGGGGTATTGTGGTAGAGGCAAAGCGTATGACTAATAAGTCTAAAGGGACAGGTGTGGAGAGCCCGACTGTGCTGATAGAGTTTGATGGACGTCTACCCAGGAGAGTGTGCCTGGGTTATATGAGCTTTTATTTAAGGGAGTATTTACCGGCACCACTGTGTTGCTTTAACCCAGGAGTGGGCAACTATTTTTGCTTGAGGGCCACATTGAGGTTTTGCAACCAAGTGAAGGGCTGCATTTTATAGTGATGCATGTAAAATAGGAAATGTTATTTCATTAAATTAACCTCGCCCCCTACACAGTTACGTGCATATCCTATAGAAAAGTAATGATTTGTTTTATAACACCAAATTTATAACACAATGATTTGCAAATATATAATTATGTTGTGACTTTACTTGTTGAGGCAAATCATTATTAGTTCATCATTTAGTAATTGTAGTAATTTACACATGAATTAGCACTAATAATGCAGTAATTAATCATGTATTAATGCAAATTAGTTTACCTGTATTATCTGGAAGTTGAAATACAAGGCTTTGGCTCATTGTTGTAATTAACATATTAATTATTACTAATAATTAAAAAAATTAGTTGTTAGGAAATAAATCCACAATTACATATTTAATTAATAACAATTACTGTATGATCTAATATATTAATCAGACAGACTCTTAATTAGTTCCTAATGTGGTAATTATTAATGAATAGCTTAGATAATCACGAGTTACACATTAATTCATTATTATCTGTGCATTAGTTAAGCATGAATTATTGCTTATTCGTGCACCCGTATTGTAAAGTGTTACCGGGATGTTCAGTGATGAAAGAGAAAATGGTGGTAAAACGGGTTGATTTCCTGTGATTTATGTGTAGCATACTTAATATGAGTGAGCAGGTAAAGAAAAAGTCTGCACACATTGATATAGATTGGTGATGGCTGCTAGAGAGTTTCTAGGGATTACAGAAGTTACAGGGTAGATGTTGCATGGGATGTTGGCACAGTCTAAGAGCGGGGATATGGAGCGGAGTGTTAGCTAATGTAGTTTGTGCTTTTACAATGTAATGCAAGGAGCTTAGTAGCAAATGCTCAGGAGTTTAAGAAATATGTGTATGAATTAAATGTTGTGCCAAATGATATTTGTGTACAGGAAATGTGGCTGAAACCTGTGTTAGACTTTGTAATACCAGCGTTCCATACTGTAAGGAAGGATAGAATAGAGGGTGGTAGTGGTGGATGCGTTACGTTTGTGAAAGAAGGGCTGGAATATAGAGTTGTGGATTTCAAGGATGTTGAGTGCATAGGAATTGAGGTGTGCAGGTCTGAAGGTAACTACGTTGCAAGGTAATTACGTTGCTCCGGTACATTTCGTTTAGCGGATTTATGCGAGAACATTCCACACATTCCATACATTTCATAGCGTTCGAAATGATATTGCAACATTCACAGTTAAGGTTAGGTAGGAGGATACTAACGGTTAAGGTTAGGCATGAGATTACTAATGGTTAAGGCTAGATATGACGTTACTGAGGTTAAGGTTAGAATTAAGGTTAGGGTTAACATTACAAAAACCAACAATCGCCTGTCTGCATGACGCAAGCAATGTAGAACAAAACACACAAACAGTGCTGGTCTGGATTTGAACTCGCGAACACTGGCATGCAAGTCGCGGATTTATACGCCCATCCACCATCCCGACCTCCACCCTAGCAAACACTATGCTATTTACATGCTACGTCATGATCTTCATATGTTCATATTTAACGTTATTCAAGTGTTCAATTTAGTTCCCTACAAACGTAATTGACCCTCTCATAAGTTCATATTTCACATATTTCGGTTTTACAAAATAGTTCCCTCAGAACGTATTTCATGTGATTTAGGGCTGGTTTAAGTATTTGTGTGAGGGGGAGTTGTCATTGGTTCGATCAGTGAATGAATGCACAGCAGCACTTACATGTGTGCTTATTTCGGCAGCAGCTGAAGCTATACCAGTAAGTAAGGGGGGACGGAGGAAGAGGGTGATGCCGTGGTGGAATGATGAGTGTTCAAAAGAAATCCGTGAGAGGGATAAGGCTTTTAGGGCACTGAGGAGTACCATGTTGGATAGTAAGTTGTTGGACTATCAACATAAAAGAGCCGGGGCTAGGAGAATGGTGAGAAGAGCCAATTGGAAAGAGTGTCATAGTTTAAGTATTTGGGGTTGTGGTTTGAGGAGAGGTTTACTTGGAGGAGGCATGTGGAGAATGTTGAGGTGAAGTGTAGGAAGGTGTTAAACCTGATGAGGGCAGTGGCGGGTTTTGATTGGGGGGCGGATAGGCAAACACTGTTGTATGTGGACCAGGCACTGATTAGACCAGGTCCTGTTGCACCGGCGTATGTGGTTTTGCACGGAGGGCACCGCCAGGTCATTTTCGTGGACTGGGAACAGTGAGGGTTGGGAGTCATACAGGCATTCAAAGGGTGACATACCTGTGGGTGCCGTGGGCAGGGTGTTGTGCGCATATGCCACCCAGGGAAGCTGTGACAACCAGTTGGTAGGGTCTGCAGAGGCCAGGCAGCGGAGGGTGGTTTCCATCTTCTGGTTAGCCCTCTCTGCCTGGCCGTTTAGACTGGGGGTGGTACCCTGAAGAGAGACTGACTGTGGCCCCAATGGCATGGCAGAAGTCCCTCCATACCGCTGAGGTAAACTGGGGACCATGGTTGGACACAACATCAGTGGACAGGCCGTGTCATTGGAATAGCATGGTGACTAGTAGGTCAGCCATCTCCTTGGCAGATGGGAGTTTGGGCAGAGGCCGGTAATATACAAATTTAGTGAACCGATCAACAACTGTCAGAATCACAGAGTTACCGTTAAAAGGTAGTCCCGTGACAAAATCTAGGGCTAGATAAGATCAAGGGCGGCATGGAATTGGCAACGGGTGAAGCAGTCCCCCACTGGGTTGGTTAGTTTCTTTATTCAGGGCACATACAGGGCAGGCCGCGATGTAGCCCAAAGTGCGGACAACGCCAGGGTGACATGCAAGGTGGGAGGAGTGTGTCCACTGAAGGACAGATGGTCTGACAGGTTCATGCACATAAAGATGGTTTGGCGGTACATTACCCAGACCCAGATCTCTTCTTAGTGCTGCTTTCACCTCTTCTTCAACCTTCCAGGTAATGGCACTGATGATGCACTGGCGGGGCACCATAGTGTCTGGAAGAGAGGGCTCGTCATATATATGGCATATACCCGGGACAGGGCTCTGGGTTTGTCGTTCTTGGTTCCGGGTCTGTACGTCAGCATGAACTGGAATCGGTTGAAGAACAAGGCCCACCTGGCCTGGCATTGGTTGAGGTGCTTGGTAGAGCGCACATACTCAAGGTTTTTGTCGTCGGTCCAGACCACATATGGAATTGCCGCCCCTTTCAGCCAATGGCGCCATGCCTCCAAGGCGACTTTGACTGCCAACAGTTCCCGATTTCTCACGTCGTAGTTTGATTTTGCAAATGACAAGAATGCACATGGGTGCACCTTACAGTGACTATTGGCACAGCAACGCTCTGATCCCTGCGTCAGATGCATCCACCTCCACTATGAACTGCCTGCAAGATCTGGTTGGGACAGGATCGTAGCTGACATAATTTCTCATGAATCGCCTGTAGCAATTAGCAAAACCCAAAAACCTCTGTAATTTCTTTATACCCAGCACATCATTGATCAAATTATGGAACATAGCAGGTGCATTGGACAGCCCAAGATATAAGGCCCAGTCTTTACTGAACACCTCGAGGTTGTGGTATTTGGCTGGTACATTTGTGAGTTCAACTGGGGTCATAGGGGTTTTCTGACTAGGAGTTGACTGAAAAAAGGCAGATTTTAAACAGAGTGCATGAGAAGTGGGACTCCATCCCATGATTTTCCCCATAATCCAATCAATGCTAGGCTTATGACGAACTAGCCATGTATGACCCAGTATCCATGGTATTTGGGGTGAGTTAACAATAAGGAAACTTATCTCCTCAGAATGGTTTCCAGATATTACCAGCTGAATGGGTCCCATTCTAGTAGTTATACGGGAGAGCAACATGCCGTCGACTGTTCTAGCCTAATGTTCTTTCTCCAATTTCACCGTAGGCAATCCCCATTGCTTCACTAATGCTTCATCAATAAAACTGAGATCAGCTCCTGAATCCAATAAAGCTTGCCATGTTAATGACTGTCCTTGAGATGAGATGGTGACGTGGAAGGTTGTACAGGTCCGAGAGGAAGAGACATGCATCATCTGACTCGCTAGGACTGTCCCACTGCCTATCGAGTCTGAACGTTTCCACCCTCTGACGTATTCACCATGACCTTGGAAATAAGTGGAGCTCTTCTATCGCCTCCTGGTGGTCGGGTCACTTTTGGTACCCAAACTTACCATGTCATCTCTCTCTCTGGCATTCTCTCAACCTATTATCAATGTGTAAGGACACAGCAATGAGTTCACTCAGTGTACAGGTCTCAGGATAGGAAATTAGGTAATGTTTTAATGCTTCGCTCAGTTCGTTACAGAAACTTCTTTTCACCCACTTTCAGCTGCCAGTGTGTGAAAGGTGATAGCATATACGGCTATGCTACAGGTGCCCTGGCGTAGTGTTAGTAAGCGTTTGGAGGCGTCCTTACCTCGTACCGGATGATCAAAGACCTTTTTTATCTCCTCTACGAAGGTGGAGTACATCACCGATAACACATCCTGTTTCTCCCAAACGGCTCTGGCCCACTGTAGAGCTTCTCTGCTTAGCAGACTGTGAAATATTACCTTCAAAGAAATGTAACAATCTACATAGTGTTACAGGGCTTTTGTTATATCCTACAGTATCTTTTTAAATAGATTTATTCGGAGTAGCATAATATCTTTATTTATATTTATTTTTTGATAAATTGTGTTAACTGTCAAATTTAAATATGATTTGTACCGTCAATGTTGTGTAATGTGTAGTGATGTCTGTGTGTATGATGTATGTGATATCATAAATTTTATTGTCACAAAACAGATTATAGGACCCCAGGAAGAATAGATTGGATGCAAGCAATTCTTAATCTTTCAGTGGAATGTCATGGGCGGCTGTTTATCAAACACCAGACCACATTGTTAAAGGAAGGAACAACATCACCCTAAATCACCATTGTATCTGGCTGGAGCAGAAACCCATGGCTCCCGTAGCCCCACGGGCTGAGGGTTTGGCTGAACAGGAATAGCAGGAGCGCTCGGAACAAGCGCGGTTGGCAATTGACTGACCTGATGGCATATAGCATTGACACTGGTAGTTAACTCCTGAAGATTGGAAATTACATCTTGGAATATAGCGCTGTGTTTCCCCAACATGGCGCCCTGATTTGTGATTGCCCGGCATATCTCGTCGAAATCTGTTGAATTTGGATTAATGTCTTAGATGGAGTATTCTGTCAGGATCCAGGCTAGGGACCAAAGGTGAATCCAAAAGCAGATGGACACGAGGTAAGTGATAACAATAATATTTATTGAAAAATTTGTTCAGGGCTATGCTTGTAGTGGACAACCGGTGGTATTAATGTAAGTGGAAACCAGGTGATTGAGATGCTGGAAATGATATCCACGTAACTGAAGTCCAGGTAGGTATACTTTCGATGGAAGGGTACCAGGTAGGTATGTCCATGGGAACGGAAGACAGGAGTTCCAGAAGGCAGGTGAGAAACCAGGTGAGTGAGGGCTTCAGATTATCAGCACAGATGGGAATTTGAACTGAAGGCACAGAGAACCAGCGTTAGCAAAATAATAACTAGGAACCATAAGGGCACAGAACTCAGACTAGCTATACAGTGCCTTGCGAAAGTATTTGGCCCCCTTGAACATTTCGACCTTTTGCCACATTTTAGGCTTCAAACATAAAGATATAAAACTATAATTTTTTGTGAAGAAGCAACAAGTGGGACACAATCATGAAGTGGAACAAAATTGATTGGATATTTCAAACTTTTTTAACAAATAAAAAACTGAAAAATTGGGCGAGCAAAATTATTCAGCCCCTTTACTTTCAGTGCAGCAAATTCTCTCCGGAAGTTCAGTGAGGATCTCTGAATGATCCAATGTTGACCTAAATGACTAATGATGATAAATAGAATCCACCTGGGTGTAATCACGTCTCCGTATAAATGCACCTGCTCTGTGATAGTCTCAGAGGTCCGTTGAAAGCACAGAGAGCATCATGAAGAAAAAGGAACACACCAGACAGGTCCGAGATACTGTTGTGGAGAAGTTCAAAGACGGATTTGGATACAGAAAGATTTCCCAAGCTTTAAACATCCCAAGGAGCACTGTGCAAGCGATGATATTGAAATGGAAGCTAAACTTTCAGCTCATACAAGGAGAAGACTGATCAGAGATGCAGCCAAGAGGCCCATGATCACTCTGGATGAACTGCAGAGATCTAGAGCTGATGTGGGCGAGTCTGTCCATAGGACAACAATCAGTAGTATACTGCACCAATCTGGCCTTTATGGAAGAGTGGCAAGAAGAAAGCCATTTCTGAAAGATATCCATAAAAAGTGTAGTTTAAAGTTTGCCACAAGCCACCTGGGAGACAAAATTTTTGGCAACAATGCAAAACGTTGTGTTTGTCGTAAAAGCAACACAGCTCATCACCCTGAACACAACATCCCCACTGTCAAACATGGTGGTGGCAGCATAATGGTTTGGGCCTGCTTTTCTTCAGCAGGGACAGGGAAGATGGCTAAAATTGATGGGAAGATGGATGGAGCCAAATACAGGACCATTCTGCAAGAAAACCTGAGACTGGGACGGAGATTTGTCTTCCAACAAGACAATGATCCAAAACATAAAGCAAAATCTACAATGGAATGATTCACAAATAAACATGTACAGGTGTTACAATGGCCAAGTCAAAGTACAGACCTGAATCCAATCGAGAATCTGTAGAAAAAACTGAAAACTGCTGTTCACAAACGCTCTCCATCCAACCTCACTGAGCTCGAGCTGTTTTGCAAGGAGGAATGGGCAAAAATTTCAGTCTCTCGATGTGCAAAACTGATAGAGACATACCCCAAGCGACTTACAGCTGTAATCGCAGCAAAAGGTGGAGCTACAAAGTATAATTAGGGCTGAATAATTTTGCATGCCCAATTTTTCCGTTTTTTATTTGTTAAAAAAGTTTGAAATATCCCAAAACATTTGTTCCACTTCATGATTGTGTCCCACTTGTTGATGATTCTTCACAAAAAATTACAGTTTCATATCTTTATGTTTGAAGCCTGAAATGTGGCGAAAGATACAAGGGGGCCGAATAATTTCGCAAGGCACTGTAAGTAAAATAAAGCTCAGTGCTCAGACTGCCTGTCAGTATTTGTGGCACAAAACTTAAATGCACTTGGTAGTACAATTATCCATTATGCCATCACATCCCTAATAAATGGACTGGTACTCAGGTACTGGTGCCTTCAGAAGTGACTATGTTCATAACATGCATAATCATCTCCATGACGCATGTGAATTGGCTCACAAGTCTCTTTCTCTAACTCAGACGAAGATGAAAAATTGTTATGAAAAGACAGCTAAAAGCTGCGAGTTTGATGCAGGTGATCAGGTATTAGTGTTACTGCCGGTACAGGGCTCATCTCTATCCTCTTGGTATTCTGGTCCACATGTGGTGGAGATAACTATTTGTGACACTAATTACATTGTGAAAACTCCGGAGTGGAGGTGCTCTTAAAGGTTGTGCCTTGTACGTATGTTGAAGGAGTATTATGTGCGTAAACCTCTCTGTCCCAGTGTACAAGGACCCAGCAGTCGTGTCCAGTGTGGCAACTGTGGTACTGCACTCTGGTGCGTCCCTGGAACACAATCAGGAGGATGGATTGGAGTTAAGGACTGATCATGTACAAGGTGAGATCCTTATTATATCTTTAAGGATGTTCCAACCCGTACCACTGTGCTGGAGCATGACGTGGATGTAAGGGGTGCTGCTCCGATTCAACAGCACCCTTATAGATTCAACGCCCATAAACGGGAGATGATGAGGAAGTGGCAAAGCATCTGTTGGAGAAATGGCATGGCAACACCCAGTAGAAGTCCATAGAGTTCTCTGTGCATATTGGTGCCAAAGCCTGATTCCATGGCTAGATTATGTTCAGACTACAGACCTGTCAATGCGGTTACCGTGCGTGACTCATTTCCAATGCTATGCATCGATGACTGCAATAACACAATTAGGTCTGCTACATATGTGAGTAAATTGAACATGCTGAAAGTTTACTGGCAAGTTCCTTTAACTGAATGTGCCTCTACCATTTTGGCATTCGTAAATGCCTGACCAGTTGCTGCAATAAACGGTTATGGCTTTTGGCATGGGTAATGTGCCAGCTACGTTTCAGAGATTAGTTAACAAGGTGCTTGCTGGGATGAAGAACTGTACTGCTTACCTGGATGATTTAGTGATATACTCCTTCGCTTGTGCTGAACATGGCTACACATTGCAGGTGGTGTTTGAGCAGCTACCGGCTGCTTCATTGACATTAAATTTAGCCCAATTGAATTTGGTAAAGCTACTGTGACATATTTGGGAAAGGAGGTGGAGTCATGGACAGGGGCCTCCTTTGGCTAGGAAAGTGAAGGCTATTATTCAGTACCCAGTGCCTACTACCCAGTGCCAGTTACGGCGATTCTTAGGCATGGTGGGTTATATACAGAACGTTTTGTAAAAACTTTGTCTGTAGTGGCTCTGCTAACCACTTTGATCAGCCCGAAGGTACCCT
Organism: Umbra pygmaea; assembly: GCA_016801145.1. Taxonomy (NCBI): domain Eukaryota; kingdom Metazoa; phylum Chordata; class Actinopteri; order Esociformes; family Umbridae; genus Umbra; species Umbra pygmaea. The sequence goes on along the minus strand of JACXGM010027220.1, from coordinate 3,476 downwards.
TTAAATCGACGGCTGTGTGTCAGAGTGACTTTGAGTTAGCTAAGTTGTTGTTATGCTCTGCTCCAGGTTTATAGCTCAAAATTTTGACAAAGGTTTTAAATTAAACGTGGGGGCAGGTGCAGTGCTCCTACAGAAGGATGATGAGGGAGTTGACTGTCCTGTGTTTCTTCTCCCAAAAGTTTAACCCTTGTCAGACCAGGTATTCCACTGTCAAACAGGAGACCTTGGCGTTACTGCTAGCACTGCAGTTCTTTTAAGCTTATGTTGATTCCAGTGTCAAGCCTTTTGAGGTATTCACTGACCATAATCCCTTCTTAAATCAAATGTATATTCAAAACCGCCGCCTTATGCGGTGGGCTTTGATTGTACAGAGCTACAACATTAATATCTGCCATATTAAGGGTTCAAATAATGTGGTGGCTGATGACCTGTCGTGGGTGTGGGAGAAGTCTCAGGCTGGGGTTCTGTTAGTTTAGTTGGTACAAGTGGAAACAAACCTGATTGGTGGGGCCATGTTAAATCCTCCAGTCTAAGTGCATCAATGTTTCTGTGTGCCCTGGTCTGTGATAGTGTTCTTTGTGCTGTGTTTCTGTCCTGTTCTGTGTGTTTGTTATTTTCAGTTTGTCTGTGCCCCACAGGTGGTGCAATCAGGCCAAATCACCACTTATCAATGACTCCTTCCTTCCACAATCCGGTTCACCTGGTTCCAATCAATATGCTATCCCATCATGCCTTTCCTTTGTATTTAAGGTGCCATTTTGTGTGGGCTCTCTCTCTGCATGTGTGTAGGTTGCGCTACTCTGTTCGGTTTGTTGCATGAGCTCTGGCTCTTTGTTTGTTTGGTTTAGTATTTCAGTGGTATAGTGAGTGAGAGCTTTTTTACAACGTGTTTGGTTGTAGATAGTCCGATTTAGTGTGCTAGTTGTGCTTGTGTGTATTGTCAGTATTGTGTTTAAAGTACTCAGTGTATTATTGTTGTTGTCCATTTAGTTTATTCATCATTTTCACTTGTCATTAACCTTTGTTTTATTTTGTCTTCCCAGGGGGAAGGGGATGCACTTGGGAGTGTGTAGGCCAGAGCCACCCCAGGGCATACATCACCTGTAGGGTAACTCCCGTGTCTACATACACTAGGTTAGATGTGGGCGGGCCAGCCCCTGTATTTTAGTTTGGGCGCCTCACTCGTGTGGCAGTTTTGTTTATATGTTTGTGCTTGGGATATAGGACAGGTTAGAGGTGGGTACTTTATGTTTTGATTTCTTTCCTCTGGTCCAGCCCCTTCTCCCAAACATTATTATTTTGATTGCATGAAGTGCATCAATATATTGAAATCGGTAATATTATTATTATTATTATTATTATTATTATTTTGATTGCACGAAATGCTCTAATACTATTTTTCACAAATCAATTTCCAAGCAAACTACGGTGGCCTACCTCACCTTATTCGTCCTGGATTATCTTTATTTTTGCTATATTCCTGACCCCCGGACAGACATCAGATAGCCTCTATTAGCTGCTACCATCATTACAAGGATACAGCATATAGCCACCTCGGAAAGCCTGCACAGGGTATCACCCTTCTATTGCATAATAATATACCGGATTACCCTTCTGCCTCAATTCACTGGATTACTACAGCTAATCAGCCAGCTAGTAATAGCTGCCAGCTTTTTAGCTCAGCTAACTAACCACAACCGTGCATCTAAGTTTGATATACAGTACTGTACACCATTGTAGTTGAGCTAGCAACTGAGTTAGCTTACCTCTCGGCTAACTGGGATCTGTGCTAACACCATGAGCCTTTGCTAGGCTAGAGTACCTCTCTACCTAAGGCTCTGGACCCAGCGCTGACATCTTGCAGCTCTGCAGATTCAGCATACCATCAGTTAATTAATAATTAATAATAATTCGTTCAGCTTATATAGCGCTTTTCAAGAACCCAAAGCGCTTTACACAGTGAGGGGGAAAGCCCACCTCATCCACCACCAATGTGTAGCACCCACCTGGGTGATGCGCGGCAGCCATTTTGCGCCAGAACGCTCAATACACATCAGCTATCAGGTGGAGAGATGAGTAGTTATATATGCCAATTTGGAAGGAAGGAGGGGGATTATTAGGTGGCCATGATTAAGGTGAGGCCTGGTTGGGAATTTGGCCATGACACCGGGGTTAACACCCCTACTCTTACGATAAGTGCCATGGGATATTTAATGACCACAGAGAGTCAGGACACCCATTTAACGTCCCATCCGAAAGACGGCACTCTAAGCAGGGCAGATGTCCCCGTCACCGCCCTGGGGCATTGGGATTGATCTTTAGACCAGAGGGAAGAGTGCACTTCCAGCAGCACTGGTCTCCCATCCAGGGACTAACCAGGCCCAACCCTGCTTAGCTTTAGAAGCAAACCAGCAGGGCAATACAGGGCTCTATGCTGGTGGCACTAGTTCAGTGCCTTTGGACTCACACTTAACATCTCACCATCCAGAACATTCACGGCTAACTAGCTACAACTATTGGCTAATCCCATTGTTAGCTGAGCTAACAACAGCACCACTAGCTAATAGTATAGCTAGCTAACAACACAGCACTGAGCTCGACATACCTCCCGCCTGACCGATGAAACGACCTACTTCAAAGGATTCTTCTGCTGACATCCCGGAGTTATGCTCACCGATGCGACCGATCTTCAGTACTGCGGGCTGCCCATGCGATGCCCCGCTTGACTGCTGTCCCCTGGCCCTCTAGCTGTTACAAGGTTTTTCAATAGTGAATGTGGAGATGTGTGTTTTGAGACAGTAAGTGCATTACATTACGTTATCATCAATTTCGTTATTTATTGTAGTTTGCAAAGATTAGCTGTACAGCCATCTAGGTGATGTTTTCTCAGACTACTTCCAAAACCATTGATGTGTGGAAACTTTGCCATGTGCTTGTCATAGCTAGCTGATGTTCCTGTTTGTACATATCTTGTGGTTACGTGTTTTTGTCTCACAACAAGTCAGTTTATAAATATTTATTAAAAGAATAAAAAAAATGAAAGATGTGTGTATGTGTGTATGTGTGTGTGTCTCTATATCTCTCTCTAGCTATCTCTCTCTAGCTCTATCTCTCTCTAGCTCTATCTATCTCTATCTCTATGTATCTCTCTATCTATCTCTGTATCTATCTATCTCTGTATCTATCTATCTATCTATCTATCTATCTATCTATCTATCTATCTATCTATCTATCTATCTATCTATCTATCTATCTATCTATCTATCTATCTATCTATCTATCTATCTATCTATCTATCCATCTATCTATCCATCTATCTCTCTCTCTATCTATCCATCTATCTATCTATCTCTCTATCTCTCTCTCTATCTATCCATCTATCTATCTCTCTCTCTATCTCTCTCTCTATCTATCCATCTATCTATCCATCTATCTATCCATCTCTCTCTCTATATCTATCCATCCATCCATCCATC
>JACXGM010027219.1:0-14571 GCA_016801145.1 Umbra pygmaea | reverse complement strand
CACCCTTAATATTTTGAACATGTTCATTCGTCTTGGCTCAAACTTGCTGTTAAACTTATCATCCGGATACTTTGCGTTAATTACAAGTGAGATAATTAAATATTACATCTCGAATCAATATTGATTGTCCAATTATTTGCCCAAGTTAGTTTTGGTATTGAAGTAAAAGTTAATGCATTCGCTGTATAACAGTGGCTGGAAATCACGAAGATGACAGATTTGACTTGTTTCCCCTTTTGCAGCTACATTCCTCTGCAGACAGGGTGCCCATCCTCGATTAAATTGCCCTCAGGACTCTTGTAATAGCCAAAATATGACCACATCTCAGATTTTGTCCTCTTGGATGGCTGAAAAATCTCCCGAGCGCTGTCACTGCCTTCAGCCTTGACTTCTCTTGCAAAAAACAAAGTTGCATGCGCGCACCTGTGTCAGACTGATTCTGGCTGGACAGGATTTACCGTGAGTTTTCAAAATCACGGTAATCAAAGACGGTTTAAATGAAAATTAAATTTTAAACGGTAATACTAACCGTATGGACATTTTATTGTGGTTTACCGTGAAACCGGTAATCGTCCCATCCCTAGTGGGGATCCACAAGAGTTCCAGTTGGGGAGATCACGGACGAAATGAATTCGAGTCTATTGAGCTAGACGGCTAAATTTGTCTCTTTCGACTGATTGTCGTTGAGAAATCTCAGATTTGATCGTAGTTTTTGCAAGTTCAACATGGATTATAGGTCTAAAGTTGAATGCACGGGTACTTATGTCCTTTCGATTTCTTACAGTTTGAGTTGTTGTTGTCCATGCTGGCATTCAGCTAATGAATGCTGATTGGTCAGTGGACTGATTATGACCAGAGATCCCACTTGATGGCATCCGAAGTAGTGATGGGAAGGTTTTTTTTTTCGCGAACCGGTTCTTTCGGACACTTCGTTTCAAAAAAACAAATCACATAACATCAGTCAGTTAAAACATTTCGAAATCTGATAAGTTGATTACAATTAAGTTTTGCATCTAAAACATCCAAACACATACAGGCAGTAATGTGCAAATGAGGATGCTTTACAGTTATAAAGTGAATAAATCAGTCTTCTTCAGCGCAGAAACCACAAACCACTTACTATGCATAATCCATTACGAATTATTTGCAAATAAATAAAAACAATTCGCCAGATTTTCCTCTCATTCAAGTCCTCGTTTCACACAGGCTCATAGCATCAGTCCTAGTTTGTTTCAGACGCCGGTGCTGTGGCAGTCAGTCATAGTGTTCAGCACATGCTCAGTATCATCAGCTCCTCGGTTCTCAAGTTGAACATGTCAGAAATTAACAGTTCTCTTTCAGTGTACTGGTGATCCGAAAACCGTTGCAACCGATTCATGACTCGAGAACAAGAACTGTTGACAGGATGGCCATGTACGTTAACAGTAAGTTAAGTCAGTGTACTTTTGGAGTAACTGAATAACTCAGAAATGTTGGTTCATTTCGAGAGGGAGAGTTAGGCACGTCAAAAAGTGAGTAACTTTAGAAATTTGTGGATTAGTTCTTCATGGAGATGCAAACTGTTTGGAACGATTCAGTCCGATTAGGTGAACTGGTTTGACCGGTTAACTAAAAAGATCAGTTTGAAAAGAACGATTCATTTGCGAACCGGTCGTCACTATTTCGAAGCGGAACCAGCCCATCTACCGGCATTCTCTGAGACTGTTAAGGTGGACTTTTTTGCCCAAATTTGTTCTTTGTCCACAGCAAATGTTAATTTGGTTGCTGGCACTTTTATTTGCCTATCGTTTTGTATGTCCTGTGAAATGTAGATGGGAAATAAATAGAACTTGATTACTTGTTGTGTTATTCTTGTGTTCAGGAATACAGGATACATGGTACAGTATTGTCACCTTAAAAAAACAGCCAATGTCCCGCTCAATTGTGATCAAAATTAATACAAATTAGAAAAAGAAAATGCCTTGCAGATGTGCAATGACCAATTGATCAAATATTGGTAAAGTGTTGTCCTACTTCTCATTTCCCAAGGACGATGTACATTCTAACGTTATATATACACACACGTGTATGTGCTCCTGTGTTAATTTTCAAAAGCCTATCTGACTTTACCAGGTTTACATGGAAGGGAAATTTGGCTAAATCAATGCTAAGTTGGCTAGTATCCAACTCAGTCAATTTGCGTGGGCTACCACAGATCGTATTGATATATGTTGGGAAGGGGGGCCTCTTCCCTTGTGAATATTTCGGCATGGTCTTTAAAGCATTAGCAAACCAAAACTTTCTAGCATGTGTATTGAAAGGGAGAACCTAGCCTGTCAGCTGTCATGTTGTCGATGTCTCGAGAGAAAAAAGGTAGTGACTCAGAGCTTGCCGTAAAGTAGTATCTCTGGCCGTACAATGTGTATGACATCATTGACATTTTAAATGGCTTTTTAGAACAAAAAAAAGGGACAAAAAAAATCTAACACCCAGCAGTGTGTATTTTCTTTGCCTCCCCTTTTGAATGCAACATTCAAATTACTAGACAAAACATTATATCCTGAGACTTACATTTTCAAATTCTACCAACACAATTGGACTAAGCACATTTTCACAGGCAAGGATAATTGTAAAAAGTTATTATATTAAATAAACACCAAATGCAATTAAGACTGAATAGAATGTCTGTAATGCTTAATGTTTTTTTAACATCAACTGTAAGAATGTTCAGGGTAAAACAATCCTGCCTGCCAACGTGAAAGACCTGCAAGTTAAAGAAATTAAACTATATTTTCTATAATGTAGCAGCCAATTCATGACAGCTAATACAATTTAAATGTGTGACTCATGAACTAAAATTATTATTGTCCTTAAGTGTAATATAGGCTATTGTACTATGTATGTTGACTTCCCAACATTTTTCAATGAAAATGCACAACAGAATGCTGGACTGTACTGTGCTGTTCTCCATACTGGCTGCTGGCAAGTCAGTGTTGCTCAGAGGGAAAGCAGAAGGCAACTGCGCGCAGAGCGGAGAGCTGGTGAAACTGATCTGGGCTCTGATAGCTACCACACTGACATACCGTATAAACACACAAACACCACAGCTGAAATTACAGCACAACTTCCTCAAGTCTCCTGTTCCCTGAAACTCAGAGGCACACAATCCAGCACATTGTGTTGAACTGCAACAGAGAGAGTGTGTGGCCTCCTGAGTTAGTGCCTCCTGGCTGTTAGTGCGCGTTTCCCCTATGGCTGGCTATCAGTAAACAGAGTGTGTGTGGGTGTGTGTTTGTGTGTAAGGGTTGATATAGGAACCCAGACAAGACTCAGTCCATTCTCCTGCACAGTAACACATTGTTCAAAGCCCCTAGCACAGGGCTGATGATATTTCATGTAGGCTAAATCTGATGCCAGGAAGCTGCATTTGGAAGGAAACGGGTGAGGAGCGTGGGAACGCCTGGAACTCATGCCACACCTGGCCGTCTCATACCACCAGGAATGGAATTTCATGATTTTAGGGACAAGGCCACTTGGCCTTTAGGAGGTGCATAATCTGTCAGGGCACTGAGGCCATCAAGTGAAATTGACAAATAAATTGATTGCAAATTGAAAAACATTGCATTAATTTACCCCATTACCTCTCCCCCAATCTAAAACTTTTTATCTCAAACCCCTGGGCCAGTGGTTCCCAAACATTTTTGGTTACTGTACAACCAGCGGTCCTAGTACCCATGGTTGGGAACCACTTCCCAGGCAAAAGTGATTTGCTCAACTCCTTTTTTCACCCACCAGCAACTAAACAACTATTTGGACAAAAGTTGAATTCAGAAGCCTGCACCCGAACCTAAAATATAGAGACTACTGCTGTACAGTTTCCACTTGTATTGCCAGATAGGATACATTTACTTTAAATATGATCAAAGTAATTATTTTTAGAGAGGTAGAAGGCTATTACACAAAATTTTTACATAGGTATTTATCATGATTATAACACATACTTTCTTCATACAGAAGAATCTATCCAAAATAAAAACTAAATGAGTAGACAAAGATTCTCAGAAATCGAAGACAAGTGGAACAATGACAAACATTTACATTTATAAATGTTATTTTACAAAGTTGTATCAAGCGCAATCGTGTGGACAAAGCCATAACATTCAGCAGCAGTCCCGCTAGTTCGATCCTGTACTCGCTGAGTGAGAGATCTGCCTGATTAGCAAGAACAATAGAGAATTAAGATGTCATTGTTCCTCTTTAAATAGCAGCCTACACCTAGTTGTATGCATTTGGATAAGTGAGTGAAAGGAGAAAAACAAACGTTGTCTGATTGGGAAGTGTAAAATGGAGTACATACCGTTGTTTATAGCTGTCGGCAATCAAGCATTACAACGTTTGAACGACATGATGGAGCGCATGCTGGCCAAGTTCGGTAGAGAAACACACTGCATAAATATAGCCTATATATATATAGCGCAAATTAACCTCCATATTTGCTGCCTTTTTGTATTAGGAGAAATGCAATGACAATTGTTAATATTACGCAACGGGCTGTGGGACGGCACGACGGGCTGTGGACATTGTCATCACCCACCTCCATGGTCTTTCTCTTGATCTTCCTCTGCTGCTCCAGGCGTTCCTTCTCTTTCTCCACGGCGCGTGTCGACTCCCTCAGGCGCTCCAGGTCTTGTTGGTACGTCTCCCTCTGTCTGTCCAGCTCGTCCCTTTCCTCCGCCAGCTTCTCCTCCAACCTTCTGACCTCCTCCTCCCTCTGCCTCAGCTTGGCCTCCGTGACCTCGGCCTGCAGCCTGTGGCGCTCACGCTCCTTCTCCCAGCGAGCCTGGGGACCAACACAATGTCAACCACAGCTGGTACAATGTCACCATATTGTAATAGGCAAAGGTAGAGTTGTAGCTACGGTCATCTTGTTTTTAAATGAAATCAAATTGTATTTCTCACAAACTTAATAACAGTTAGATTTCTACTAAGCAAAAGCAGAACAATCATAATTACAAAGGGTACTGGGAAAATATGTTTTTTGACATGTACTTTCATATTAGTTTGTTATTGATAACGTGGCTCAATATATTTGGCATCTTAAGAGTTAAATACAACCAATTACCATCTCACAACCCACTGCTTAGTGGTCAATAGGCGCAACAGTCTTTATAGACACTCGCAGCCAGCCGAGTCTGTTACAGATTTTATTCAAATGTGCTGACTGATTCAAAACAACTGTAGTTAACTTTGAAACACACTGTATACCAATACGATTTAAACGCTTTAACCCATGAACCTGATGGAGATTAAACATTTACCAGGCAACCAAGGAGAATTAGAATTTAATAGAATGCTGTAATGCTTCTTGTTATACTAGCTATGCTATTGCGGTAAACCTTTTATTGGTACGAGTGACTGACCCGCCTTTGTTAATTAACATACAGGGGTTGACATTAACTTTAATAATCTGTTTCAAATTGAACACATTAAAATGTAAATTTGTTGAGGTGCAAATGGCAATCCATACACTAGGTTTAGGATCAGCAAGGTGTTGAAGGATGAAGTGCATGTTAGCTCCTACACATGCTGATATCACGTACAAAGTGTTGAAGGATGAAGTGCATGTTAGCTCCTACACATGCTGATATCACGTACAAAGTGTTGAAGGATGAAGTGCATGTTAGCTCCTACACATGCTGATATCACGTACAAAGTGTTGAAGGATGAAGTGCATGTTAGCTCCTACACATGCTGATATCACATACAAAGTGTTGAAGGATGAAGTGCATGTTAGCTCCAACACATGCTGATATCACGTACAAAGTGTTGAAGGATGAAGTGCATGTTAGCTCCAACACATGCTGATATCACGTACAAAGTGTTGAAGGATGAAGTGCATGTTAGCTCCAACACATGCTGATAACACGTACATCATCACCTAAAGGAACCGAATGTTCACTTTTCACAACAAAGCTAGCTTTTGAGCTCCTGTCCCGTTCACCACAATCACTTCCAACCGCAGCCTGGCTGAACTTGCCTAGTTTTGCTTTCGTGTTTATTTATTTATTCATGCAGGTGTAAAAGTACTGTTTGTAGACTTTGTGTAGGGTTTTAAAAAGTGGTTTACCAATCAAATGTATAATACAATTATTACTGAATGGAATGTAGAAATAAGCCCCCAAACCTAAACCAGGCTGTGGCTCCCACCTGTTCCTGTCTGTGTTGTGCCTGCAGCTTGTGGAAGCTGGCCAGCTCCTCCCTCTGAAGGGCCAACGTCCTCTGCTTCTCCTGCTCCAGGAGCACGTTTCCACGGTGACGGGCAGGCAAGGAGGCCCGCAGCACCTCCAGATAACTGTCCTGCTGGGTGATGATGGCCTAAAGGATGATGGGAGACCGAGACCACAGGTTATTGTGGAACCCATGATCAGGGCCAATGAAGTGGCTGCTCTCATTTCACATGACATGCAGCCACAGCTGACCACATTAGGTTGACTGGTTAGCCCTTAGTCCACTTAGATATTGTGAAGCACTCAAAATTATTTTCTTCAGAAACACCTGACTGATTTGTGCCTGTATCAGAGGCTCAAGAGTGGACACTGGCCTGACATGTAAACAGCCTGTCAGTGGATGTGGACGGATGGTTGCTGACTAGAGACGTGCAGGTGTTGTTTTATTTACCTGCAGGCTGTAGAGTCTCTGGGACAGCATCAGCACCCGGTCAAAGAACTATGGAGACCGAGACGCAAACAGAAGTTTAACAGACTACGTCAGGTATGGGTACAGGTTTGGACTTCTTTAGGCCTATTAAATTGAAACCATTTCCTACCTCAGCCTCTGGAAAGGTGGTGGACCAGATGGGGTTCCAAACAGCTGGAGAGGTCTCATCAGCATCCCCACCATCATCATCATCTTCATCATTAGCCTATATAACAACAGAAACATTACATTCACTGGTTTACCATAGGTTAGATAGAGTCATCTTACATTCTGTAATGTTCTGTTCCCGTTCAGGACACTGGCTGATCCACTGTATGACCATATACTGACCCAGGGTCAGTGAGGTGAGGTTACCTACCAGGGTCTGCTCCAGAGCTTGGATCTCCTTGAGCTGAGGGTCAGAACGGGCTCGCCGACTCCGGTCTCTGGCCTTGTCCCTTCCACTCTGGTTTTTTTTCTTCTCACTACCTTCTAACAGACAGACAAGAACATCCTGAGGCTTTGGATTCACATTCATGTTCTAATAAGAGTATATTTTTATACACTTTATTTGTTTATAGGGTATATATATATGCAGTGTGTTTCTCTACCGAACTTGGCCAGCATGTGCTCCATCATATCGTTCAACACTCACTCTCGTTGAGGATATTCAAGCTGCCATCGTAGCCCCCGAAGGTATCTGCTCTCCTGGGCAAAACCCCAAAGCTGAGGACTTCTTCTAGACATGGAGCTGGCTCTCTCACACCAGACAGCAGCAAGTTCTGGAGATTCTCCACTGAGATACAGTGAAGGGAAGAGATACAAATTATTTTAAAAGACAGTATTAAGAATGATGCCGACTTCGCTCACAGAGGCTTTTCAAGGCTGTTCAACAGAGGCTGCTCAATTTCTGCCTAAAAAGCATACCCAAATTTAACCTCGACATATTGGACCTGAAGTAAGGAGAAACATATGCTTCATATTTCTTTGAAAAGAAATACTTTGAAATTTGTGGATATGTAAAAATAATTTAGAATAAGTGTACACAGTGAACCTGGCAGAAGATGAAAGAAAATAAATGTTTTGTGCTTTTGTTTTTCTACATCTTTGCAATGCAAATAAAAAGTCATATTGAAATTCAGTGCTGGAAACACTTCTAATCATGTCCCCCAAGGGAGGACAACATATGTCTTAAATTTTATAATGATAGAGTCAAACCAAGTGTCCTTCACGATTGTGCCTAAATGTACCAAAGTCTCCAAATTTATAATTTTCATATAATCAACTATAAAAACACATTCTCTGCTAATTTCTTCCAAAGTGTCGACAACATTGAGCGTTCCCTTTTTGGAAAAAGCTTTTAGACCTTTGGGAGGCATCGAAAGTCCGGAAATAGTTTGGTAATGCGGTTTGCAGTAAAGTTGGATTGAGTTATTGATCGTTTTCACATAACAAATGGATTTTACCAATGAAAACAATGCTCCATTTAATTCCTGGGACACTTTGAATGACGAATCAGAGAAAAATACCTGACTGTAAGTACATATTTTTTTGTCAGATGTGGTGTGTTAGCTGAGTCCCAATAATGGACGGGCTGGTTTACATTGCACTCACGTAACATAATAACATGGCTATTTATTCTTGTCATAGCTATTGTAAATTAGATATGTTAGTAAAATTTGTGGGATTCTAAACTTTCTGTACATATAAGACATGTCTATGTACAGTAAAAGTAGCACTTGTGTGAAGAGTGACTTAAATCAAGTAAAGCTGAAAGCAGCCTGTGTGTCCCGGTGGGACACGGCTCCCTAACAGGTTAATCATATGTTATGGGCTGTGTAAAATACCTATAAACATTACACCATTGGTTGTATACGGGAGCACATTGTGTATGTGTGTGTTGTACCTTCAGTGATGGCTCCCTTGAGCAGCGGCTCCCCCTGGTGGAGGTCTGAGGCGTCACCACGCAGCATCAGCCGGGAGCGTGAGGCCGAGTCGTCAAACCCAACCACAGACTCTGCCATGTCCGCAAACAGCTGCAGCTTCTCTGTCAAACTCGCCACGATCTGGTTGTCCTTCTGGCTCAGACGCTCTGGGGGAGCAACATTTTTAATTATTAGATAAAAACGTATGAAATACCAATGTGAGTGTTGTGACATCATACCACCGTAGTCCCCTCACCTTTGAACTCTTGGAGTCTGGCAGCGCGAGCTGCCGCCTCCTCATTGAAGAGCCTCTCTGTGAGCGGACAGCTGAGAAAGAAAAAGGAGGGGCAAGAAGACGCAAGCAACAGACAGTGAAAAGACTGAACATTTCACCATGGCCTACTGACATACACTAGTAAAGATGCAGTCGTGTGCCGTGAGTGGGTGTAGACCAAGATCCTGACTCCTGGGAATGCAGGTCCCCTTGCTGGAGAACAAGACGTTCCCTCTATATGCTAGAACATCTGCTTCTCTGTTGCGTGTGACACACCACATTTGACGTGGGGTTTGAGCCCCGGCCAACTGTCTGTGCCCTTCCTATCCTTTACGCACTTGGGAGCACAAAAATATTTTTCAGCTACTTAGTACCATATTAAAACAAATGGCCAAAATCATGGACTGCATCTAACTACTGTTTTGGCGTAGGCTGGAGTTTCCAGATGATTGTTGACAAGAACAAAGGCTCACAGTCCAGCCCATGCTGTGCCACTGGGAGATCAGACATTCACACAATATAAAACATTTACATGACATTTCATGACAGTCATGACTGGTAACAATTTCAATAATGAAATGTTGACATAAGACAAGGTCTGGGAGTTCATGTGAGTCAAGAGTGATAATTTCAGTGAACGTAGTGAGTTCCACAGTCAAAAATGAGTAATATTTAGCCTAGAAATCTAGACGCACCCTAACGGCAGCAAATACAATTTGCAGCTAGGGTCAGTCTAGCAACTCTCCGTTGGCTTTGTGAGCTGGAAAAACCAAATTCTGGTCAGGCCAATCACATCGTGTATAGAGTCGGGGGGCAGGCATAACGTAATTACAGAAAAACAAAGTAGATGGCTGCTGCTGCTGGCGAACAGCTGTCTTTCGAATCGGCTTTGGCTCTGGAAGACTTGGGAGTTTTTTGAGAAAAGAACGGCACTAAAGTCATTCTCCCAAACGGAAGATGTGTTAGGAGTATTGCCGACCGGATACTTCGTTGCTGTGGTTGGTTGTGGAATTTGAAAGACAACCGTTTATGCCGCCCCTCGGATTGAGCCCTGCCAATGGTGAGTTCCCAGACCCAACATCTTGATGTGGGTTTGGCTTGTCAGGCTAAGTAATACCTACAGTACAGTGAAAAGATAATGCCCAACTCAAAGTCTTTTTTACACTGAATGTTACATTTTATGTAGGGAGCTTTTATGGGGGGGGGGGGGTTATTTTTTATTATTCATTTTTATGGACAGGAGAGTAGGAAGCAGAAGCCTGGGGGACAGGAAGAAGGGGAAGTGTTGACCTGAGTCTGGAGCTTAGACTGATTCACCAATTCTGGCACATGTAGGGACATTTTGACCAGTTCCCTACTGACACAGAATCAACGTCTATAACTGTGATTGCCATTTATCCAGTAGCACAGACCTTGTGAGACCTGGGATTTTGTTTACCTGAAACAATAACACTAAGTAACCACCCCCCCAAAAAATAGGAATGGGTAGGATGTTGGACAGGGCTGCTTTTTATCATCACACTAGTGACTCGTGATGTGTTGGGTGCCTGCAAGGACGATCGTGGTTGTTGGCCAGAGAATATGCTTTCCTAGTGTACGTAGAAGCAAATACTTCCTGGTTGCGCGAGCAGTGTGTTTAGTGGAATGGCTTGGCGCGATCGGCTTAAACTTTTACTCTCCCAAACCTGCCCAGGTGCAGCTTTAATGAAGCAAGGCCATGATCTTGAATTGGACACCAAACACTTTAGATATGAAATCGTGACACTGAAACCTTGTCTGCAGAATAGCTTCAACTCAGGAATTATTTGTTGCAGCAATATCTCAATTGGGTGTAGTAAATGGTCGACTTTAACTAAACCATTTCAAAACATTACGCTTTGGGCTTTCCAGACATACTGAGGTATGCTTGTATGTTTTGGACCATTATCATACTCCATCACACAGCTACGTTTCAGCGTCACCAGACATAAACAGTTCCATGTCGGACACAAATTCCATGTCTGAGTCTCATCTCTAGAACATTCTTCCGGGAGTCAGCACTGAAGCTTCCAGGTTAACTTTTTAAAGTTAACATTTAGAATGGCACTGATCCCAAAACGAAACAGTAAAGCTCAACCCAACTGCCCTCATGGAGGCAAAATATGGAAACATGGAAAACATTTTAAATATTTTCACAGCATTGCTTCATAGGAGTTGTATGACATGGAATTTATTGCTGCAGGAACAGGCCTACAGGACAGACATTCCTATGTCGACTTATTTAAACAAGCTTTAGGGCAGTGGTCCTCAAAACCTTCCATGGAGGGCCTAGTGTATGCAGATTCTTTTTTACCTTGTACAAGCCTGATGGAGTAGCTCACTAATTGGTTAGGGTCTCCCCTCACCTGGCAGTCTAGGTCCTAATTATGCTCTAATTGAAGGGAAAGACCAAAAACCAGCATACACTAGGCCCTCCATGGAAGGGTTTGAGGACCACTGCTTTAGGGGATGTGACATTCCAGTTCGACTCAGATCAGTAATGTGAAAAATGCAAAAAGCGTTAAAACACGGCAGAGACCGTGGACGAGTAGAAACCATGAATGCTGATCTAGGATCAGTTTAGGAGTTCACTTCTTTTTGAGTAAAATAACATGGTAAAATCAGAACTCTTACAAGTTTAGTGATTTTAGGCCCTGAGGTCACTCAGCTAATCACTAATCTCCAGCCATTGCTCTGATGAGTCAGAGTTTGTGGTGTCAGTCTAGCTTGCTACTGTGTGACCTGAATGATTGTGTAACAATAACTGTAATATTTATAATTCTTTAGTTACTTCCTGAGTGTGTATTGCTATAAGTTGTAATGAGTAGCTTAGGCATTGTTAGAAGTTAGAAACTTAATCAGTATATGAGTGTTGTCGCTTACATTTGTATTCCTACCACAACTCTGTATCAACCATTCCATTTCTTCATTAAAAGCCCCGCCTCCCCCTTGTCTGCTTGTTCAGGAAACCTTTATTCCTGCATTCTAAAACACACCACAGCAACTGAATCACTCAGCCACCTAAGCCTTTCCTTTGACCCATGTGTCCATATGGATGTACCTCTCCACAGCCTGCCGAATGTGTCTCATCCAGGTGTTGCGCTCCTCCTTGGAGGTGGTGTGGATCTCGTACATCTCCGGCTCATTGGATAAGGCACAGATGAGGAACATGGCCTTCTCCTCATGGGCCACCTCCCTCACAATCAACTTCTGGAGGGAGATCACAGACGGCTTGTTGTCCTGGATGAGAGAAAAAAGGCAGCTAAGAAAATTACGAGAAAAAGCTGAATGAAAACACTGGAATGTTCTGGAAATATGTACAAACGACTGCCATATCTGTAACCTTCTTTTGAGATCTCAGATTGTATGCTGGATTTAGTCATTCCAGACTGGCAAAACTCATGTTAGTCATGTTTCTGTTAGAAATTAAGATGCAGTCTGCAATTCTGGCCACCGGACGTAAATGTGGCACTGTTGAGCTAAAACAGGTCCCTGAAAATTGTGCACTCTCTCTGAGACTCCTTGAATTTCATGGGCAGGAAATGATCTACATATAAACGGCATTTCAAAACTCCAGGCAGAAATTATAGGGTCAAAATACCCTGTCAAAATCCTTATCTTTTGTCACATTACACCTTGAAAATTTTAAATAAGTCTAACTATGGTCCGCTGTATTTACACTTCATAACCCTCAACATTTAGTGAAAATAACATTTACAAAAATTCTTAACAATTACTAACATTTACCTAGTGAAATACCTGGTTGGGATAAGTGATCAGGCCCTTAGAGTAACCATTATAAACTTGTTCAAATACAACCAGTCACTTTCCAGATCACACTTCATGCTAATTTCCCCCCACCTGACACAAATTGTAGTGGTTTTGATTACTTCAAAGCTGTTTCATGATACGTTAACTATCCCTTTTATCAAGCACCTAATTGAGCATTATTAAGAAATGGAAAGCGTATGGCACCACCAACAGCTTGCCTAGATCAGGCCATCCCTCCAAACTGAATGACCGAGCCAGGAGGACATTGATCAGGGAAGCTACCAAAGAGGCCAATGGCAACTTTGAAGGACTGACAAGTCCTCATGGCTGAGATCGGTCAGTCTGTGCCTGTATGGCAGGGTGGCAAGAAAAGGCCACAGTCTCATTTGCACTTTGCAAAAAAACATCATTTTTTTTACATTTCCAAACGGTTTCTTTTTATGTTACTTAATTCTTGTAAGGCAGAATGTTCAAATAAAGCTGGAACAATTTTTTTTAAAGAGTTTTGATTTCAGGTTGTTAGACAAAAAGTGACTCTTTCAAAGGGGTATGACGATTTTCTATAGGCACTGTAAGTGACACATTCTTGACTCACTACTGTAGAGAAAACGTATCTCTGGTCCTTCTCCTGGAGTAACAGCAGTACGTCTGACAGCAGGACAGCAAGGATATCTGAAATTAAAGTAGTGTTGTATTGTCAAACCTTTGTAAGATTAATGCAGAATTTAGGGGTTAGCCCTACACAGCGTCGTCAGACATGTTACCTTTGAGTCTTCCAGAAGCAGCCTTCCAGTTTACTGTTCCATCGTGCAGCAGCCTGCGTCTGCCCTGGGCCAGGTCCTCTCGACTGAACAGGCGGCCATCTTTGATCTTGCACAGAGACTTGGGCTCTATCTTGTTAGCAATATCTCTGAGACGTGACGCTTTCTCGTGGATGTTGACCAGGGCGTCCACCTGGACGATGCAGTCTTTGATGTGAGCCAGAGCCCTGGTTAGCTCCTCGTGCTCCTCAGAGCCTTCTGATGGGAGGAAGGGCACACCAAGGTCAACACCAGACACACAGAAACATGATAAACTACAATGTTACTTTGCATCACGAAAGGCGCTACAAATGCACGTTCTCAGAACGCTGCTGTAAGAAAACAAGTGAGGCCAGACAGCCAAGGGCTCCCAACATGGCTCCTCCTAGCTACCGTGTGTCACAGAACACAGCTAGCTCACCTGATGCCAGGACACCCTAGGCTAGTAAAAACCAAGCTGCTTCAACACTAGACAACACATGGATAGTTGAGGAAACTGTGGCTCTGCACAACCAAAGAATTTCTGCATCAGAAAACGTCTCAGGGAAGCTTAGCTGCATCACCCTCACCAGGGGCTTTCACCATACTTCCGTTCAGCTCAATCCCCCCCTTAAGTACCACCAACCAGACTGTTTAATCTACCCTGAGCTAGTGAATCTGGTCTACTAGTTCAGGGCTGCAGCTAAACTTTACAGCCTATTATTGTTTTCTTTAAAGACCACTAAAAACAGGCAGAAAATAACTCAATGATGCAGGAGTTCAATGACAGGAATGCAGCTGCCTTTGATTAGGCATACTCTGTGTTTTAAGTGTGCAACGCTAAAAAATATACAAGCCAATGTATATTCAAGCCACAGGAGTACAAAAACAAAATCTATGCAAAAAATCTCCTAGCTGGAAGAAGCCAACAATTAGAGCCCTGCACGGGCCTCAAATCTAGGCCCGAGCCCGGCCCTGGCCCGAGATGCTCAGGCCCTAGCCCGACCCGTGTCCGACAGCTCATCAAAATTATTGGCCCGAGTCCGAGCCCGTTTTTTTTTCATTACACAGCGACAGCCTGCTCTATTTGCAGCCATTAAAATATGTCAGTTTTGTTAGCTATGTTCCT
>JACXGM010027218.1:0-14389 GCA_016801145.1 Umbra pygmaea | reverse complement strand
ATCACACCTGTAATTTCTCCTCCACCCATATTAATATCACACCTGTAATTTCTCCTCCACCCATATAAACATCACACCTGTCTTCACTTCTTCATCATTTTGAAACTCACACCTGGCTTCTCTCCAATCTGATATCACAACTCTTCATGTTCCTAAGGTTTATCCAACATTTAACAGCATTGTGAGCATGGTTAGATCTAATCACTGATTAGTTAATTTTGTTGAATTATGGCCTTGTATACACATCAACTAATGTCTGGCCCTTCTGGAGACCAGAAAATCCCAGCCAACTACAGTGAAAAATAGACAATGATGAGTGTGGAAATCCACATATGTAATAAAACAAAGAGCTGTGTCATAGACTGTATCAAGGTGTTTTAACACTGATGCTGAAGCACTCTGTCACGTTCTCCCCTATGAGACCAGATGTTATGTGTTGTTTCCCTATATAATATGTTAATTTAGTTGCTCCCCTATATGTGTGATTTATCACATGTTTACACTCACCAACAGATTAATCAATTAATCAAACCAGCTGCATTCATTATGTTAGTTACAGTTAATGTAGGTATTTACGTCCTGGATTTTATGTTTCCCCCCAAAAAAAACAGCTGTCTCAGTAGAATGGAGTTTTCTGAAGCCAAATTCCATTTAACATACATGGACTTGTGTTTAGATGGGGTATGAGTTGTTCTGCAAACGGTTTCTCTGCTATCTTTGATATATAGGGGAGTATACTGATTTGTCTATAGTTGCTAGTCATTGTAGGGTCTCCAGAATTAAGGATTGGTGTAATAATAAAATATTTTCATGAGTCTGGGAAAACTTTTTTATATCACTTTATTGATCGTTGCAACTCCTTAATTTACCTGCATACAGTGCCTTGCGAAAGTATTCAGCCCCCTTGAACATTTCGACCTTATGCCACATTTCAGGCTTCAAACATAAAGATATAAAAATGTAATTTTTTGTGAAGAAACAACAACAAGTGGGACACAATCATGAAGTGGAATGACATTTTTTGGATATTTCAAACTTTTTTAACAAATAAAAAACAAGAGCGAAATTATTCAGCCCCTTTACTTTCAGTGCAGCAAACTGTCTCCAGAAGTTCAGTGAGGATCTCTGAATGATCCAATGTTGACCTAAATGACTAATGATGATAAATAGAATCCACCTGTGAGTAATCAAGTCTCCATATAAATGCACCTGCTCTGTGATAGTCTCAGAGATCCGTTGAAAGCACAGAGAGCATCATGAAGAACAAGGAACACACCAGGCAGGGCCAAGATACTGTTGTGGAGAAGTTTAAATCCGGATTTGGATACAGAAAGATTTCCCAAGCTTTAAACATCCCAAGGACCACTGTGCAAGCGATAATATATGACAGGAGTATCAGACCACTGCAAATCTACCAAGACCCGGCCGTCCCTCTATACTTTCAGCTCATACAAAGAGAAGACTGATCAGAGATGCAGCCAAGAGGCCCATGATCACTCTGGAAGAACTGCAGAGATCTACAGCTGAGGTGGGCGAGTCTGTCCATAGGACAAAAATCAGTCGTATACGGCACAAATCAAAGCCATTTCTGAAAGATATCAATAAAAAGGGTTGTTTATTGTTTGCCACATGCTACCTGGGAGACACACCAAACATGTGGAAGAAGGTGCTCTGGTCAGAGGAAATCAAAATTGAACTTTTTGGCAACAATGCAAAACATTATGTTTGGCGTAAAAGCAACACAGTTCATCACCCTGAACACACCATCCCCACTGTCAAACATGGTAGTGGCAGCATCATGGTTTGGGCCTGCTTCTCTTCAGCAGGGACAGGGAAGATGGCTAAAATTGATGGGAAGATGGATGGAGCCAAATACAGGACCATTCTCGAAGAACCTGATGGAGTCTGCAAAAGACCTGAGACTGGGATGGAGATTTGTCTTCCAACAAGACAATGATCCAAAACATAAAGCAACATCTACAATGGAATGGTTCACAAATAAACATATCCAGGTGTTAGAATGGCCAAGTAAAAGTCCAGACCTGAATCCAATCCAGAATCTGTGGAAAGAACTGAAAATTGCTGTTCACAAACGCTCTCCATCCAACCTCACTGAGCTCGAGCTGTTTTGCAAGGAGGAATGGGCAAAAATGTCAGTCTCTCGATGTGCAAAACTGATGGAGACATACCCCAAGCGACTTACAGC
This sequence comes from Umbra pygmaea, assembly GCA_016801145.1. Classification (NCBI taxonomy): domain Eukaryota; kingdom Metazoa; phylum Chordata; class Actinopteri; order Esociformes; family Umbridae; genus Umbra; species Umbra pygmaea. The sequence goes on along the minus strand of JACXGM010027218.1, from coordinate 12,183 downwards.
TGTAGTCGCAGCAAAAGGTGGCGCTACAAAGTATTAACTTAATTGAATAATTTTGCACACCCAAATTTTCAGTTTTTTATTTGTTAAAAAAGTTTGAAATATCCAATAAATTTCGTTTCACTTCATGATTGTGTCCCACTTGTTGTTGATTCTTCTCAAAGAATTACAGTTTCATATCTTTATGTTTGAAACCTGAAATGTGGCAAAAGGTTGAAAAGTTCAAGGGGGCCAAATACTTTCGCAAGGCACTGTATGGTAGGCTACTATTTGATGTCAGCTTTTTAATGTTTGTTCAGATTTCTTTTGTGTTCTAGCACGGTTTATTATATATATAAAAAGTTAGCTTTTGCTGTTGTAAGTGCTTTACTTTTCCTGGACATCTCATCTCATTATTCATCTTGATCTCATTACCAGACAAAGCTGTTACCATTAATGTCACTATCCCATTTACTTAAGCTGTGTTTTTGTTATTCAGTGTTGTTCACTGTAGCAGTGTAAGGTTTGTGTGTTTCACTATTCTACCTATACGTTTCACCCATTGTGGCTTTCGTAATTAAAACACTGTTTGTTAATTTTCACTGTATCTCCTTTGCATTTGTCTTGCAAACCCCCGCATTATGCACCCTTCTACATACTCTTCTCTTCCCACATTTTGGAACAATCTTTGTTCATCTGTTGGTAGGATTTGTTCCAGAACTGTACAAGGATTTTTTATGTTTTTTGGCAAACTCAGGTCTTCCTGTTTTTGAGACTTACTACTGGTTTACATTTTGTCGTAAATTTCTGTATTTATGTAATGTGGTTGAATAGTTTTCCAGCCCTTTGAAGTCCAGGAAGGGACAGTAGGCAGGGAGGAAATAGGTCCCCTGATAGATTACTGTTTACAGTACACACATGATATCTATTGATAAGGTGATAGGATGATGTTTCCTTTATTGACTGTAGCGATACCACATTGTCAACCCAGAGTCATATCCTGTTTTCCTAGGCTGACATAGTGCTTTTTTATCTGTCAAGAGTGTCACTGTACTTGAGCCTGACTGTTGGTTCTCTGACTTTCACCGGGCCTCCTGCACGAGGCAGCGAAAATTGGCATAGCGCTGCCCAGGATCTGGCCACATCACTCTCCAGTGACTCATTGGGCCCTATTTTAACAATCTAAGTGCATGCCGTGAGGTCCATGGCGCAAGTGCGCTTTGGGCATGTCCAAATCTACCTTTGCTAGTTCGACGGCTGAAAAAATGGTTAATGCACCGGGCACATGGTCTAAAAGGGTTATACTAGGTGTCTTCATTAATTCATAGGCGTGTTTTGGGCGTAACATGCAATAAACTAATCAGAGATTCATCTCCCATTCCCTTTAAGAGCCAGGCGCATTTGTACCTTTCGCGCAGTGCTATTATAATGGCGGATTTGCACCATAATATTTTTATTTGTAATGTTTTGCATGTTCGTGTGCTGCTGCGCCTGTGTGTGTGCAACAAGCATAGTGTGCACACGCTTTGCCTATGCCATAGGTGTATTTTACTAATTTGCTGTTAAAATAACAATGAAATGCTGTGCCATTGACTTTAGACCAGGTTTTTGATAGTCAATGGCGCAATCCCTTTCCGATGCCTCAAGATAGCAATACACCCAGAATTAACCTGAACACACCTCCACGTTAAACCAGCATGCCCATGGGGGCAAATATGGGTGCAGGTGCATTTGCTATTTAAATGACGGGCGCTGGATGGGAAATTGACAACTGCGTCGGTCTTAAACTAGCAAAGACACTTGCGTTCAGAATTTGCACTGCGTTGCGCCGGATGCAAGATAGGGTTCATAGTCTCCAGATCAGGCGCCTGAGGGTTATATCATGAAAGTGGTGAATGTGATCATCACGGGCATGATCCGACTAAAGGCTTCCGTGTTGGATTTGCAGTGTGAACAGAATCGGCGGCTGGGCGAAATGTGGTCAGACGCCCTTCGCCATCCCGCAGATCTGTTTAAGGAGTTGAGAAGTTGCAGACAAAGCAGGATTAGAGGGAATTGGGAGGGGGAATAAAATAATGTCACTGTAGGTGGTCTTGACACCCTACGGTCGACAATTTGGACTCTCTGGTCAAAAGACAGCCAACATTCTCCTATAAACGTGGAAAACACCTGTTAGGGGCGACTCTAGCAATGTGCTTTAGTTCGTGCGTACTGTTAAGACTAGGGCTGAAACGATTCCTTGAATAACTTGAAAAATTTGATTACTAAAAAACCTTGATGCAAAATATTTTGCCTCGAAGCTTCGTTTAATCAATGTTACCAACGTCGTATTACTCATGGTGTTTCTGCACGGATGAATATTACTGTCGCACAACGGGCTTATGCTGCTGGAGACACATGCCATTAAGACTTACAGCGCAGATTACAAAATGAAGAAAGAGAGCGTAAACAGTGAGGGGCTAAGAGAAGAGACAGACTGGAGAAAAAAATTGTCCAAAGTTTGAAATCAGTTCAAATGTATATAAAACGAAAACTCTGTACACTACTGCAGAATCGAACTACATGTAGCTTACCACAATAATAGCACAACATCAATACTTCAGCATCTCAACAGAAAACTTTGAGTCAAACTTAATCATCCATTCCATCGTATGGACGATTAAACTACACCAAACACAACAACTACCAAAATAAGAAAATACGTAGTGTTGGCTAGAGCTTTAATCAGTCACTGACCGAACCTGACACAGATCTGTCCGAACCCGAGAACAAACCGGCACCTTGATAGCTTTTTGAAGCCTGAATTGATTTACAGCCCAACATTTTCAATGAAAACCAATGAGCAAGGAATGTCAAAAATAAACGTTGTTTTATTAAAGATAAACATTTATAAAATGAAAAAGCCACGTGTGGTAAAAAAGAGGCTATATTATTTAACAAAGACAACTTCACAGACTGCAACATGAAACAATGACAGACTTAAATACAAGAAAAAATTGTGAATGAATAAATGAATGCTGGGATAGATTAGATTGGATTAGATTGGAAATGATCTATTGGACAATGATACTAGCCTACATGATTTGACACAGACGCTAAACTAGACTAAACATGTGATCGTAATGGGTAATGAAAGGCCTGAATATAGCAGTGAACGAACAAGAAACCATACAGATAGGAGTTGCTTAAATTTACCAAGTTATCTTCTAAAAAGTTTGCAATATAAAAGTATGTTTTCATATATTTGTATTACCGTAATACATTTACAGACCAAACCCGGCCCTAACCCAACGTGCCTATGTGAAATATGTGAGAAATTAAAACCGAATCAACCCGAACCCGACGGGTTAGGGCCGGTCCGGTCAGGTTCGGGCAGAAATCTCAAGCTCTAGTGGTGGCCACAATTTGATCTAAAGACCAGGGCCCGGTTCCCCGATAACGTTCACTCTTAACCCGCTAAGAAGACTCTAAAAGATATATCTTACAGAAGTTGTTTATGTTCGTAAGTGTGTTCCCCGAAGTCTCCCTTAGGAAGCTTCTTAACACGTCGCACTTAAGCTGCCTCTTAAGTGCAACGTTACAAGGCGCTGTCCCAAGGGAAGGTGCTGAATGTGTTGTCATCGAAATCTCAAGCTCTAATGGTGGCCACAATTTGATCTAAAGACCAGACTTGTTGACTATCCCTTCGGAAAACCAGCTGATTGTTGCACACCAATTTCTCTCACTCTCTGATATTTCTCTAACTCCACTGAGTGATCAATGATCTACTATCATAGGTGTAACAGAGCTGTGTGATATTGTAATCAAATACAGTATATAAATGACAATAGGTTGAGTATAACTAATATTTACATATAGGCCTATACAGATCAATCTCAGGTTGAAACTTGTAGTTTTGAAAGTTAAGTTGCACAACTTAAGGTAATGTTTATGTATGTTTAATGTATGCTTTACTTTGATGTTGTTTTTGCATTTCAGAATATGTTTTCTTAAAAAACAATGTAATATGGCACTTAATTGCACTTAATATTTTTCATTTTTTGAGAGATGATATTGAAAGCAATGTACAGTAGGCAATAAAAATGTAGCTTTTTACAAAAATAAACGAAACTATTGTATATCATTGCTCTTCAATAAAACAAAAGTAATTTTTATCCAATTACTCGATTCATCAATGGAATAATCGGTAGATTACTCAATTACTGAAGCAGCCCTAGTTAATACTAATTCACTATGAGCATTTTATAGAACAGTAAAATTGTTGTAAAATGTTTTTTCTGAACTTACTTGGTCTCGACAGGAGCCTATACTACCTTTAGTATTCACTCAGAAAACGTGTTCTTCACTGGCTCTACTCGATACATATTTGCATAATCAACACACTTTGCCCACATGACAGATGAATGTTGGAATGTTTACTTGCTAATTGTATACAAGCTCACCACCGGCAAAGTGTGGTTAGTTATGTTGTTGTATCGAAAATAATTGACAGGCATAATAAAGAGTTTGATTTATTGCTTTAATTCTTCCAATTATTCCAGGTTCTCATTATCCCATGTATTTATGTTTTCAGTTAGTGTGGTCAGCTGTCACTCATTCTTTGTCAGTCTGTGTGTGTCAGTATTTAAGAGTATTTCTATTCCACATTTTGCCCAACAAGACATTTCGATATTGTGTAAGTATTTTTGTATTAAAATAATGTTGTTTTACCAATCCAACTTTGTGTATGTCTATCCTGTCGCACCATGGACCAGTATTGCTAGGATAACACTTGGGACTGTACTAATGCAAATTCCACATGATAGAGTGGCATTTGGGTTTCATGGGGCGGTGCTTTCACAAACATTGATCACAATTCATTCAATTCAAAATGGTGATATCCAACCAGTGGCACTTGCCCTTCATTATCAGATCTTCTTGCAGACCTTAAAGCACCCTTTCCAGACTCATAAGTCAGTATAACTTAGTCAGGTGTCAGTCAGGCTAGTACCTTTGCTCACCAGTGCATTTGTTCTTTATAAGAATGTACCAAGTAGTTCATTTAGCCAAATCCTTTGTTTAGATTTTTCATCCCAATGATGGCTTGCATCACAGGCAGTGACAGCACTTTGGAATTCACATTGACGATTAACAGCAACAAATTCTGAATGCAAATGCAATACTTGAAATCAAATCTATGACCTTTAATCTGCTTATTGAACATAAACTACTGAGGTAATGATAAACACCTAGCCATGGATATACACTTTTAACAACTGGACAGACATTATTGATTTTTGTCTTCAAACATCTGTAAATAGCAAACCAAATAGCTAAATATTTTGAATGGCTGAAACACTATTTTCAAAGAGAAGAAGGTTGGATTGGAGGTCCGTGTGTCTTAGTGGGCTAAGTCGCTCCATTGCAGGACAAGCTACGTCATGACAGTCAGTAGTTCAAGCCTGACTATGATTTCTCCAACTTTCCCCGGACTTACTTTCAGCCCAAGACAGCACAAATTGGCATAGAGCTGCCCTGGATTTGGGATAGATAAGTTGAATTATCTATTTATGCTGCGACATTCAGGTGGTAGGGCCAAAATCTAGCATAAACAACATGAAAGCATGGATCCATCCTTCCTTGTATCAACGGTTCAGGCTGGTGGTCATGGTCTAATGCTGTCGGGGGATATTTTCTTGGCACACTTTGGGCTCCTTAGTAGCAATTGAGCATTGTTTAAATGCCACGGCCTAACTGAGTATTGTTGCTGACCATGTCCATCCCTTTATGACCACAGTGTACCCATCTTCTAATGGTTACTTCCAGCAGGATAACACACCATGTCACAAAGCTCACATCATCTCAAACTGGTTTATTGAACATGACATGTTATCACCCCTCCTACCAAACTTGTGATTGGTTGTAAAAGTTCTTTGTCTGAAGAGAACATTCAGCATTTTTTTTTCTTGACTTTCTAACACAAAAAAATGCTTTCTTAACAGACCTTGTGTTGTTCTTCAAGGTCTGGCCACGCAAGACTTCTAGATTTGAAGCATAAAATTACGCTGGTTTATGTGAGCTTTACTTTTTACCACACTGCTGTTTGCTGTCTCATTGATCTCCTTGAGCTCTAAACACTGTGAGTTGCAACTTTGTTTCAGTCTGGTTTCAGGGACGTTCCGGTGACGGGTGTAGAAGGAATTAAACTAAGCGAAGGTCAACCAAACTAAAAGTTGATGGAGTGGCACTTGATCTATGGTGTGGCCCCTGTTTTTTATGTTTTCACTCTTTCTGGCATGAATTTTTAAGAACTATTAATTGTGTTACTTTTTAAAGCATCTTTGGTTTATATCTTTTCTTTTGATGTGCCTAAGACTTAGCAAAATAGAATGAACATATTGATAAGCTAACATTGCATGCATTGTGTGTTCACTGGGATCACCACTACAGCAACTCAAATTGTACTCATTGAATAAAGTAAAATTGTTTGGATAGTTGCAAAAGCTACTTACTTTAAAAATGAAAATGTCAAATTTGCTTTTATTGCCCTGCTTGAAAGATGGTTATTTTAAAAGACTTAAGTTCAAGCACACACAGACTAGTTTAAGTGAACATCAAGGAAAAAACATTCCATTCGGCACCTGGTAAGCTGATCACTGACCAGCCGCTATTAAACGCCTTCTAAATGGCATACCATTCCCTACAAAGTGTGCATAACTTTCAACCAAGGACCTTCAACATTAGGGTGCCAATTTGGACGCACGCAAGTTAATTCCGCTCCACCACCTTACCCCAACCTACAATAGGTGATTCAATTGATTTCTGTGATCAGTGATGGTTGCCATTTGTGTGGAAGGAAGCAGAACTGTATCCTGAAGTTCTTTCTTTAGAATCAGTGTATTTCTGGCTCGCATTGGAGAAAAAGTTCAATTGTACACTCCGAAAAAAACTTCCAAAATGACTAGTAGTGCTCATGCTTGGCTCTGACTAGTAGTGCTCATGCTTGGCTCTGACTATTAGTGCTCATGCTTGGCTCTGACTAGTAGTGCTCATGCTTGGCTCTGACTATTAGTGCTCATGCTTGGCTCTGACTATTAGTGCTCATGCTTGGCTCCACGTAAAACGCTTTTGAGTAGAACCCAAAGGCTGTTTTATAGGCGTCGTTAAGAAGAGACTCATAAAGCTACTTTGTTGTGTTGTTCTTATTTTATTACTTGTCTCCAATGTTATTAGGCTATTATTCCAGTGGAGAAATTGGATTTACCAGAAGGCAATAAGGCAAAAACATCTCTAGAATTTACTTGATCAGCCATAACATCATGACCATTGACAGGAGAAGTGAGTAACACTGATAATCTCATTATCGTTGGACCTGTCAGTGGGTGGGATATATTAGATAGCAAGTGAAAATGTTGTCCTCAAATTGCAGGGGTAAGGATTCGAGTGTCTTTGACAATGGCCAAATTGTGATGGCTAGACGACTGGGTCAGAGCATCTCCAAAACCGCAGCTTTTGTGGGGTGTTCCCAGTCTGCAGTGGTCAGTACCTGTCAAAAGTGGCCCAAGGCAGGAAAAGCGGTGAACCGGCGACAGGGTCATGGGCGACTAAGGCGCACTGATGCACGTGGGGAGCGGAGGCTGGCCCGTGTGTTCCAATCCAACAGACGAGCTATTGTAGCTCAAAATGCTGAAAATGTTCATCATAAATGTTGCATCACAGGTTGTTGCTAATGGTACTGTGTAGATGCAGACCAGTCAGGGTGCCCATACTGACCCCTGTTTACCACCGAAAGTGCCTACAATGGGCACATGACAATTCGAACTGGAACATGGAGCAATGGCATAATGTGGCCTGGTGAATCACATTTTCTATTACAGCACGTGAATGGCCGGTTGCGTCGCTTACCTGGGAAACACATGGCACCAGGATGCACTCCGGAAAGAATACAAGCCGGCAGAGGCAGTGTGATGCTTTGAGAGAGGGAGAGAGAGAGAGAAAGAGGAGGGGGAAGGGAGAGAGAGAGAGGTTGCTCGCACCGGTGGCCCACTCCAGCAAATATAGCAATGATTAAATAGTTTTTGCTGACCTTCTTCACCGGCCCAGCAGACCACTGGGGAATGCTCCTTAATCTCCTGATTACTGACCCTGGTCCTGACCGCTAGTCGGGGGGGCATGTCTACCCCAATTTTAGAAGAAGGTGATGTGGTCACCCCAACAATAAAAAAACTTTTTTTAATTCAAGATGTCTGTACCATTCTTTTTTTTAGGGTGTACTGTAAATAAAGATTGGTTTAATGCTCTATTTTCTAAGTCAAAATAGGTACAAAATACAGCATCTATTTAGAATATATTACTTCTCATACCTAATCTGTCAAATGTACGTATCTATTTAGAATATATCACTTGTTATACATAATCTGTCTCACATATGTACGCATCTATTTAGAATATATTACTAGTTATACCTAATCTGTCTCACGAACATATATATTTAGAATATATTACTTGTACTACCTAATCTGTCTCACATATGTACATATCTATTTAGGATATATTACTTGTTATATCTAATCTGTCTCAGAAATGTATGCATCTATTTAGAATATATTACTTGTTATACCTAATCTGTCTCACATGCGTACATATCTATTTAGAATATATTACTTGTACTACCTAATCTGTCTCACATATGTACATATCTATTTAGGATATATTACTTGTTATACCTAATCTGTTTAACGTAGATACATACTGTTTCTATTCAGAAAATATCACTTTTTTTACCTAACCTGTCTCACATACGTACGTACACTTCTAATTTTATTCTGCTGAGTGAGACGAGCAACTACGCATGCCCATACCATGACACTACCTCCACCAAACTTTCACAGATCAAGTGCAATGCTTTGATCATCTTCATTTCCTTTTCTTCTCCACAATTTTGCCATCCCATCACTTTGATAAAGGAACACATTTATCTTCTCTATACATAAAACTCTGTTCCAACCTTGTACTGGCTGATCTCTGTACAGTTTAGCAAATGCAAATCATTTTTTTCTGTTTTTGGTGCTAATCAGATGTTTGCATCTTATAGTGTAGTCTTTAAATCTTCTACAAACAGTGAATTGCTACAATTTCACTCCAGCATTCTGGAGGTTGTAGGTGATTTCACTGACACCTAATTTGTGTTGTTTTTCACATCATTCTTTTGTTATCAACTGTGGTGGTTTTCCTTGGCTGACCTCAGGGTTTGAAATGAGGGGTTCTGGAACTGTCCATACGTCATTAGGGGTTAGGTCACATCATAAATGTAAAGATTTGCGAGATAAGAATATAATTTTTTATATTGTATTTTATCATTGAAAAAATGTATTGTGAAAATGATAGGTCTTTACAAATGCTTTCTAATTTACAGCAGAAATAATTTAGTGCGAGGCAGCAATCAACCAATCCGAGTGAGTTCATATCCAGAATCACAGGTTGAAATCATGCTGCTCACGCACACACGAAGCTGACCGCGGCAAACCAAAACTCCACACAGACAGTTAAGACTGAAATTGTGAATAAAAATCCTATAAGTGCTTTGACTATGTTGATCTCTCCAAAATTGCTTATAGTACAATATTAGGAGGTCATATATCAAAAGTTGCATTAACTACTGTAGATACCTGTGTATCTGACAATTGAGCTGCCAGCTAACAGTAGACCTAGCAGCTAGACTAGTTCAGACAGAACAAAGAAGATTCTTTCATAGACAGCTATTTAATCTTTATGTTGAATTATGTCTACTGATAGCGAATGTGCTATTACTCTTAGTAGAACCTGTGTTAGAACAGACAGAAATAAAATAAAATGTACAATTTTTATTTAGACATCTTCAATGAATTATCTTGTTTTATATGTTACTACTTCTTTTATTGTAGAAATCTTTGCATTTATTGTATGATATAAAATTTATCATGGACATGTCTTTATGTGGGGATAGAGATGTTTGTGGATTTATTGGCATCTTTCTTTCAAAATAATATGTATTATGAACTTCTTATACATGTTATTTTTTTAACTAAATTGAGCTTGAGGGTTTCAAAAAAAAGTGGTGGGTACAAAATGACTCATGATGAAATCTGGAAGGTACACTTACCCACCATCCCCATTGAAATCGACGCCTATGATTAGAAGAAAGCATTAAAATACATTAAATATTAACGCATTAACATTATAACATTAAATAATTGTACTTACATTGAATAATGGGTTACACTTTATTTGGAGAGTCTGACATTCCATCTGTATGTGCTCTACAGATAGTTTGTTGATGATATGACTATCAACAAACTATCAACAAACCATTTGTTGATAAGCAACTAATTGTGTATTTTAAGGGTAGGGGTAAGTTTAGAATATGTTTTAGGGTAATGGTTAAGGTTAGGTTTAACATTAGGGGAATGGTTAAGGTTAGGATTAGGGTTAGGGTTAGTAGATAGTTTGTTAAAATGTTGTTGACAGTATGCAGATAATATGTAGAGCACCTAGAGATGGACTCTCAAAATAAAGTGTTACCGAATAATGTACTGATATACAACTGCTCTCGCTGTACAGCCAGCTCTGGGTACTAGTGGTCTCATGGTAGACTCTTACTGACTTGAACTGAAAGAGGTGCCAGTAATGTTGATAATGGTGATATATAGCTGGAGGCTAACAATACAGCAGCTGGAGCAGTAATGTTGATATTTAGGTGAAAGCTAACAAAACAGCAGCTGGAGCAGTAATGATGATATGTAGGTGAAAGCTAACAGTCTAGCAGCTGGAGCATTAATGATGATATGTAGGTGAATGCTAACAGAACAGCAGATGGAGCAGTGATGTTGATATATAGCTAAAAGCTAACAGAACAGCAGCTGGAGCAGTAATGTTGATATTTAGGTGTATACTAACGGAACAGTGTTGGAGCATTAATGTTGATATTTAGTTGCAAGCTTAAAAAACAGCAGCTGGAGCAGTAGTGTTGATATTTAGGTGAAAGCTAACAAAACAATGCTGGAGCAGTAATGTTGATATTTAGGTGAAAGCTAAAACAACAGCAGCTGGGGCAGTGATGTTGATATTTAGGTGAAAGCTAACATAACAGCATCTGGAGCAGAAATGTTGAGATTTAGGTGAAAGCTAACAGAACAGCAGCTGGAGCAGTAATTTTGATATTTAGGTGAAAGCTAACAGAACATTGCTGGAGCAGTAATGTTGATATTTAGGTGAAAGCTAACATAACATCATCTGGAGCAGAAATGTTGAGATTTGGGTGAAAGCTAACAGAACCGCAGCTGGAGCAGTAATGTTGATATTCAGGTGAAAACTAAACAGAAAAGCAGCTGGAGCAGTAATGTTGATATTTAGGTGAAAGCTAACAAAACAGTGCTGGAGTAGTAATGTTGATATTTAGGTGAACGCTAAGAGAACAGCAGCAGAAGCAGTAATGTTGATATTTATGTGAAAGCTAACAGAACAGCAGCTGGAGCACTAATGTTGATATTTAGTTGAATGCTAACAGAACAGCAGCTGGAGCAGTAATGTTGATATTTAGGTGAAAGCTAACAAAACAATGCTGGAGCAGTAATGTTGATATTTAGGTGAAAGCTAAAAGCACAGCAATGGAGCAGTATTGTTGATATTTAGGTGAAAGCTAACAAAACAGTGCTGGAGCAGTAATGTTGATATTTAGGTGAAAGCTAACAGATCAGCAGCTGGAGCAGTAATGTTGATATTTAGGTGAATACTAACAGAACAGTGCTGGAGGAGTAATATTGATATTTAGGTGAAAGCTAAGAGTCAAGTCAAGTCAAGTTTATTTATCATGTGCATTGAATAACATACATCATCCCATACAGAGAAATTCTTTTTGACATGGCACGGCGATTCTATGCAGTGGGCTTAAAAACAAGAATTACAACAATATAAGAATTTTAAAATAATAATGACAATAGTAATAGTAATACTAAACGCTATGTACTAAGCAGTGGTCTGGAAAAATGTACAACAGTAGAAGTAGTAAATATTATAGATTGGCATGGAAAAATTGCTTTTAAAGGTGTATTTGAATTCTGCTACATCAGATGTAGAGAGCATAAAGTGACCAAAGAGTGCTAGTGCTCCACAGACGATTTGCGATCAGTGTCTGTGTTCCATGTTGAGCAGCCGAATGGCCTGTGGGAAGAAACTGTTTGTAAGTCTGGT
>JACXGM010027217.1:0-14669 GCA_016801145.1 Umbra pygmaea | reverse complement strand
TGGCCCTAGACTCGAAATAGGTGTGGCCCTAGACTCGAAAGTGCTGCAGCTTTTGAGCGGGGGGGTGGTAACAATAAGTCATTGGTGACAGTTGGGATTGTGTACAGAAGATCGCTGGTTTGAGCCCGAAATCAATTGACTGAGACTGTTAACCTAGATCTAATCCCAGAGCACTGCCATGGAAAATGTGTTATTTGCCTGAGCAAGAGCTAATCCTGTCTAATCCAAACCAAACCACATGAATTAGGAGGACTTCATGTTAAAAGTTTAATGTACATCTAACGGCTGCTCTGAACTTTGGGTAAAGTGCCTTGCTCAAGGACACAAGAACATTTAGCACAGTAAGGATTTGAATCAACAACCTTGCATCTACAAGTCTTATTCCCTAACCACTGATCCATCTGTCCTCATTTGGACTTTGTGTGCAAAACAAAACTGAAGTCACATATTTTAGAGGCAACTAGCTACCGTTGTCCCCTCTGTCACAGGGAGAGAATACACTCCAAGGGGATTCTGTCTGTATCACAAATGGCACACTATTCCTGGGACATACAAGGTCCACTACTTTTAACCAGAGCATTATGGACCATGGTCAGAAGTAGTGCTTGGCACAGCAAAAGGGATGTTAGTTGGGATGCAAATGTTGCCGTCTATTAAATCTTGAGAGTTGACACATTTGACACGATGGTATATTTTATCTAGCCGTTCTATATGCTAATCACTTCCTGGGGAAGACTCATGGGGAGGCAGAGGGCAACACAGACTGCTCTGCTCCATTTCCATGAATTACCAAATCAAAATTAACTGAGTAATACATTACAGCTCTCATTTGTGTATTTGTTGTCATGGCGAAGGACAGCAATTATCATGTTAAATGTTACTTTGGAAGAAGTAACTGTTGCACACATGCACAAACACTTAATTTCACTTGTTGAACCTTCGGTTCACAACTGGAGGGATGTTCAGAAATGAAGGGTTAAGTGGTAGGTTATGATCAGGGTTTACATATACCGTGGAAGGTTATTAGTAAAGTTTAGGGGTTAAGTGGTAGGTTATGATCAGGGTTTACATATACCGTGGAAGGTTATTAGTAAAGTTTAGGGGTTAAGTGGTAGGTTATGATCAGGGTTTACATATACCGTGGAAGGTAATTAGTAAAGTTTAGGGGTTAAGTGGTAGGTTATGATCAGGGTTTACATATACCGTGAAAGGTAATTACTAAAGTTTATGGGTTAAGTGGTAGGTTATGATCAGGGTTTACATATATATTGGAAGATTATTTGTAAAGTTTAGGGGTTAAGTGGTAGGTTATGATCAGGGTTTACATATACCGTGGAAGGTAATTAGTAAAGTTTAGGGGTTAAGTGGTAGGTTATGATCAGGGTTTACATATACCGTGAAAGGTAATTACTAAAGTTTATGGGTTAAGTGGTAGGTTATGATCAGGGTTTACATATACCATGGAAGCATATTAGTAAAGTTTAGGGGTTAAGTGGTAGGTTATGATCAGGGTTTATATATACCGTGGAAGGTTATTAGTAAAGTTTAGGGGTTGAGTTGAGGGTTAAAAGTAAAGTTTAGGGGTTCAGTAAAAGTTTGTAACACTGAGATGGAAATGAGGCAAAGCAGATGCAGAGTTGGGATATTTAATATAATGTACTCAAAACAATGAACTACTAAAGTAGCACTCACAATCAGAATGTCAGTAGCAGGTAGCGCAACAGCTACATGGAGACAATGAGTGACACTGCCTATATGATAGGGGAGGGATTTATACGCTACTAATCAAAAACAATGATATATAGGCGTGTGTGGAATGTCCCAATATGGCCACAGTAAGAAACAAAGGTTAGGATTAGGGTTGTGTGTTTCAATGGAGGTTAAGATTTTGGTTTAGGGGTGCAGTGAAAGGTTATTATTAGAGTTTAAGGGTTCAGTGGAAGGTTATGATTAGAGTTTAGAGTTCAGTGGAAGGTTATGATTAGAGTTTAAGATTTCAGAGGAAGGTTATGATTTGAGTTTAAGGGTTTAGTGGAAGGTTATGATTAGAGTTTAAGGGTTCAGTGGAAGGTTATGATTATAGTTTAGGGTTCAGTGGAAGGTTATGATTAGAGTTTAAGGGTTCAGAGGAAGGTTATGATTAGGGTTTAAGGGTTCAGTGGAAGGTTATGATTAGAGTTTTGGGTTCAGTGGAAGGTTATGATTAGAGTTTAGGGTTCAGTGGAAGGTTATGATTAGAGCTTAGGTTTCAGTGGAAGGTTATGATTAGAGTTTAAGGGTTCAGTGGAAGGTTATGATTAGCGTTTAGGGTTCAGTGGAAGGTTATGATTAGAGTTTAAGGGTTCAGTGGAAGGTTATGATTAGAGTTTAGGGTTCAGTGGAAGGTTATGATTAGAGTTTAGGGTTCAGTGGAAGGTTATGATTAGAGCTTAGGGTTCAGTGGAAGGTTATGATTAGAGTTTAAGGGTTCAGTGGAAGGTTATGATTAGCGTTTAGGGTTCAGTGGAAGGTTATGATTAGAGTTTAGGGTTCAGTGGAAGGTTATGATTAGAGTTTAGGGTTCAGTGGAAGGTTATGATTAGAGTTTAGGGTTCAGTGGAAGGTTATGATTAGAGTTTAATAATAGTGCATAATAATTAGTGCATAATAATAATTTACATTATTTCAGTGCTCCTTGAACCTTGTTTGAAAGCATTTTGTGTGGACTTAAGGGACAATTCAGGTAACAATACTAAGAGTACTGTTAGTTCAAGATCTGTCTGTCTGCCTTATTGTCGCTGTCTGTCTGGATCTCCTTTATAAATGCAGTATATCTCTTTGTGTTTCTATATTTCTGGATCTCCTTTATACATGCAGTCTATCTCTTTGTGTTTCTATAATTCTGGATCTCCTTTATACATGCAGTCTATCTCTTTTTGTTTCTATAATTGGCTTTGTGTCTCTAACCTTAAAACTGTATTCAACCCACCAGAGAAATACTTCTGCAGTGTCTTATTTACAATACTCATCCCAAGCCCACACACGTTTAAGATTGAAAAATAAAAGTATATGCATGAAAGTAGGTTACCCTGGTAACAGAAATATAGCATCTTAGAGCACCTGATTAGTAATCACATGTTTCCTAGATCAAATATTTGAACAATTTGCCCTTGAACAAGTCAGTTAACCCTACTGTCTTCTTAAAGTTACCGTGGATAAAAACATTAGATAAATATATCAAGTGTAAATAATTTTTTAAAGTAAAATATCACCTGCCCCTAAGGCCATTTTTTAGGTAATTTTTATATCTCTGCTACAATTGATGCCTCACACAGTTTAGAGACTGGACTTTAGGAAAGTCAATGTTTACCAAATATGTTAATAACCAGTTGACATTTCTAGCTGTCTTGTTAATAAGACCTACATGGTTTCTACAGTCTAGGCTCAGGATTTCTATTGTTAGTAAGGCCTAAAGGGTTTCTACAGTCTAGGCTCAGGATTTCTATTGTTAGTAAGGCCTAAAGGGTTTCTACAGTCTAGGCTCAGGATTTCTATTGTTAGTAAGGCCTAAAGGGTTTCTACAGTCTAGGCTCAGGATTTCTGACACCCACTGTTTTTCCAGCTATTCTAAAGATGCTCTGATGACAAAAGTAGAATCATGAATATTGATTTAAGAAAGCAACTTCTTTTTACAGTGTGTTTTCTTAAAAAGGCCTAACTTACCATAATGTTATTCAGAAGACCAAGGACTGGTGTTCATCTGTGATGAAACAGTTACGGTACTTCATAAACCTCCAATTGTTTACAGACAGCACTTTAAATGCATCCGATCAATAGACGTGATTGATGCCTCACTAATGAGACTTGTTACTGTCCCTAAAGGACACAAGATATCCCCAGTGACACCCTGTTCCCTATTTAGGGCACTATTCTGGTCAAAAACATTGTTATGAAGACTGGGTATAAGGTGTTATTTGGGATGCAGTTCTGGCCAGCAAACAGCTGATTTGTTGCTCTGGTCAGGCTTCTGTGATGGACAACTTGTTAAAATGTGCAGTTTCAAGATGGCTGCAATTGCAAGGAAAATATCTTCAGTAGCAGAATGTCAGTCTACAATATAGATGTGTGGAACGTGAAGGCCTCTAGCCATGACAGTCTGGCTCTGTGGATCTAGATTGGCAGCCAGTTGAAAACTCTTGTTGATAATTGAACACGTTGTGTTCAGTCTGATCCGGGTGTGTTGCAAAGCGGTGTGAAGGTGATTTTTGGTTGAGCAATGGGTGACGTGAGGTATTGGCCAGACGTTCTTGAGGAGGAATGGGAGGCCGATGCTAGCTTTGTTTCAGATTCTGACATCGAGGAGCTTTTGAGAAGATCCTTAAGAGGAACCAGGCAGAGAAGGCAGGCCAGAGCACTCAGCAGAGTGGCTTCCTTTGAGGTAAGTGTCCATTTACATTTCTCGAGAGCACTATAGTTAGCATTTTATTTAAATGAAATGGGAGAGTGCACCATTTCAGCAGCAAACTCTAGAGTTTATGATTACCAACACTACAGATGCAACATCTTCATTTTATTATCATGTTGTTACAGGATTCCTGCTGCAAGGTATGAAAAACTATCTTGCAAAATGTTTCATGTATAATAAACATACCAAAAATGTCCTGTTGATGCTAATTTCTTTCTTTGGCACACATAAAGACAGAGTATCTGTATTTGAAAATACACAAGGACAACTCAGGACTGGATTTAATCTAACCCGTATTGCTTACTTATTGCCACAGCCGGTTTGACTAATCTCACACGCAAGACCGAAATTCAATCTGAAAGTGGATTGGACAGACTGCAGCTTTTAAAAACAATTAACAGTTGAGCTGATGTCTGTAGAATTAGCCATGAATAATGTTGGAACAATTACCTATCAATTATAAACACAATTTATTCACTACTGAGTTTATTATCTGGTTACCAAATTATCTTAAGGAGGCCCCACTATGTTTATTTAAAAAGGCATCTTAAGTTAATGAATGAATACATTTTGTTTTTAAATTTGATTGTATTGAGCAGCGATGTGGCACACAAACTATGAAGTTAAAGTGCTGTAAATGATCTATTGCATGCAAACATATAGTTAAAGAAAATATTTGAGAAGCGTGGTTGAATTAACGACTTGATAGTTAGACACTGAGAGGTCGTGCAGGTTAAAGAGACCCAGCAGGCAAACAACACATTCAATTAGTCCTTTCAAAACCCAATTTGATATTGTTCTCTGGTTTCTGGGTGGTAAAAGATGCTTGAGCCCCACTTCACAGAATATTAAACATTATAGCATCCCTCAGAGGCCTTCTAAAGCCTGGAATTGATTAAATGTGTAATTATATTTTACATTTGGACATATTGTGTGTTTGTGTGTAAGGGTTTAAACAGCTGAATAAGTGCAGACTGACGTCTGTTTCTACGTTCAGCTCTGGTAATCTCTCACACAAAGCCTTAACTTCTCCCTGTGGTCCACAGCTCTTTTCATCTGAGCTCAGCCCTCTTTCTCAATCTAAAGAACAATGTGTTTGGGATGCTTTGCTGCGTAAGTATGTGGATGTTTGTCATCATTAAAACAACTGTAAATTCAGCTCTACTGTGTCAAAGAATTCTAGAAGAGAACGTCTTTCTGGACATGAGCTGACTGAAAAACATCTGGGTCATGCAGCAAGACTGCAATGCAAAACCATAATAAATATTGTATTTCTACAATTAATTATGATTTGATTTAATCAACCACTGTTAGGTACATATATATTTGTACATTGACCATGTTGGCAGCATTTCAGCTGTCTACCTCAGCATATTAGAGATGACAGTGCAGACGTTTAGCTGTAGTTTGAGAGTATTTGCATTTAAATTGGGTGAACGGTTTAGGAATTACAGCACTTTTTAATTGTTTCTCCCCAGTTTTAGTGTCTCGAAAGTATTTGGACAAACAAACAATCATTCGTTAAATTGTACGTTTTAATACTCGGTTACAAATCCTTTGCAGTCTGCCTGATGTCTGGAACCCGTAGATTGGTTTCTTCCCTGGCGATGTTCTGCCAGGTCTTTACCACTGCTGACTTCCTTCTTGATCTTGGGGCATTTTGCCTTTAGCAAGTGAAATTAATGATTGATTGGATTCAGGTCTGGTGACTGACTTGGCCATTGCAGAACATTCTACTTACTTGCTTTAAAAAATACTTGGTTGCTTTTGCAGCATGCTTCTGGTCCTTGTCCCTCTGCACTGTGCCATCTGATGACTTTTGCAGCAGTTGGCTCAATCCAAGCAGATAATTTGGACCTAAACACTTCAGAATTCATCCTGCTGCTTTTGTCAACAGCCACATCATCAATAAATACAAGTGAATCAGCTCCATTGGTGTCACAATATACAATAAGGCAAGAGACAAGTGCAATCCAAGGAGGTTTATACTTTCCCAAAACGGAATAACAAATGTAGTTAGAATAACAAGGAACTCTTGTGCAGTAGGTAACCGATACAATACTCGACAACATAGTACAAATTCCAATGGCTTAAATACCTTGACAGGAAATCACTAATCATCAGATAAACAGTAGCATCTGAGTGCTTAATAGAGAACCCATAGAGAAGGCTAGAGGCACGTGTGTTAGAAGGAACAAAACAGAAAGCCTACTGCATACAAGAAGCCTATAACAAACATAGAGAAGGCTACAACACACAGTCCTCAGTTCTCTGACGACATAGACCACTGACTGTGGCACGGTACCGAAGCAAATGCTACAATTGGCAGCCATGCAGGCCCATGCCATAACACCACCTCCACCATGCTTCACAGATGATGTGGTATAATTCTAAACATGAGCAGTTCCTTTTCCATATCCTTCTCATCCCATCATTCTGGTACACGTTGACCTTTGTCTCATTTGTCCAATTGGACCGAAATCCAGAATTGTACTTGGTGTATTCATGTTTTTTGCCAAATCTAATCTGGTCTTTCTGTTTTTGAGACTTACCAATGTATTACATATTGTGGTAAACCCTCTGTATTTACTCGGGTGAAGTCTTCTCTTTATTGTTGGCACCTCCTGTAAGGTGTTCCTGAGCTGGCTGTCTATCATGAAAGGGTATTTCTTTGCCAGGGAAAGAATGATTCTGTCATCCACTACAATTGCTTTGCATGGCCTTTCATCTCTTCCAGTGTTCCTGAGCTCACCAGTGTGTTCTTTGGTTTTAGGAATGTTAATAGTGGATTCAATCCCACCTAATGTTTTTGCCATCTCTTTAATGGGTTTGTTTAAATTTGTAGCCTAATGAGGGCGTGCCTCACTAGCAGTGACAGCTTTTTGGACTTCATACTATATTTGAGGGTCGACACTAAAAGCAACAGATTCCATATGGAAATATCACACTTGAAATTTGATCTGCTTACTCATAAATTAACTAATGCAGTAATGACACTGACACACACCTGGCCATGGAACATCTGAGCAGCTGATTGTCCAAATACTTTTGGAATATTAAAATGGGGGCCTATAAAAGGGAGGGACATTGGGGGGGGGGACGACATATAAAAAGTCCTGTAATTCCTCAATCTTTTTGTTTTGTGATTCTTTTCCTCCTATTTTTCTGCCTTGGTCTGTCCAGTTCCCCATAACCCTAACCCTAACCTGACCCTGCTTTGTCTGCAGCTCTACAACTCCTTGGACAGATGCAGGATGCTGAAGCGCTCTTTGTTCATTTTATTTTATTTTTTTGTATAGCCAGCCAAATTTTTTCACACTCCTCATTAACAAGGAAGCCTTTATTCAGCTCAGGTGTGGGAAGATTACACTCACCGACTATACTATCACTGTGTACATTTATTCAAAATACATTTTACATATCCAAAACATTCCTTTTAAAAAACATCGACCATATGTATGTACTTGCTTCAGGTCCAGTGCTACAAGAGGTTAACTTTGGGTATGATTATTTAGGCAGAACTTGACATTCAGGGGGCGATCTTTAACAGGTAATTTATAGACGCCAGAGACCTGCAAAAAAGCAGTTGCTGGAAAGTGACATAGCAAGATAGACTTTCCTACATATCTATATCAAATCCCAGGCAGTGCTATGCCAATTTGAACTGTCTCATATGCTGGAGATTCTGGGTATTGTTCGAGAAGCCATAGTAATGGCTCAGACTACTTATGACATAGCTTGTCCCGCAAGGCAGTGACTTAGCTAACTATGCCGCACGAACCTCCCCTCTATTTGGACATTTTGTTTATATGATTGTTTCTCTTGGAGTTGATGGCTGTGGGACAATACCATCATCATCTGACAATTTATCATCATGGTCAGAATTTCAAGAGCATCTTCACTTTCAGACACTTCCTCCACTTCATCACTTTCCTGATCAAGGATGTGTTTCAGAGCATCATGGGCTATATTATTCTGCTCATATGGTAAATCTTTACAACCTCTGAGAGAGCACAGATGCAAATGGTGGTAGGATAACATAAGAAAACTATAAAAAATATTTTTCCAATATTTTTAATCGTTTAAACAAATCAATTTGACCTGGAACATAACAGGAGGGTTAAAGACATGGCACCTGATTTATATATATATATATATATTTATATATACATATATATATATATACACTCACCTAAAGGATTATTAGGAACACCCGTTCAATTTCTCATTAATGCAATTATCTACTCAACCAATTACATGGCAATTGCTTCAATGCATTTAGGGGTGTGGTCCTGGTCAAGACAATCTCCTGAACTCCAAACTGAATGTCAGAATGGGAAAGAAAGGTGATTTAAGCAATTTTGAGCGTTGTATGGTTGTTGGTGTCAGATGGGCTGGTATGGGTATTTCACAATCTGCTCAGTTACTGGGATTTTCACGCACAACCATTTCTACAGTTTACAAGGAATGGTGTGAAAAGGGAAAAACATTCAGAATGCGGCAGTCCTGTGGGCGAAAATGCCTTGTTGATGCTAGAGGTCAGAGGAGAATGGGCTGACTGCTTCAAGCTGATAGAAGAGCAACTTTGACTGAAATAACCACTGGTTACAACCGAGGTATGCAGCAAAGCATTTGTGAAGCCACAACACGCACAACCTTGAGGCAGATGGGCTGCAACAGCAGAAGACCCCACCGGGTACCACTCATCTCCACTACAAATATGAAAAAGAGCAAGAGCTCACCAAAATTGGACAGTTGAAGATTGGGAAAATGTTGCCTAGTCTGATGAGTCTCGATTTCTGTTGAGACATTCAGATGGTAGAGTCAGAATTTGGCATAAACAGAATAAGAACATGGATCCATCATGCCTCGTTACCACTGTGGAGGCTGGTGGTGGTGGTGTAATGGTGTGGGGGATGTTTTCTTGGTACACTTTAGGCCCGTTAGTGCCAATTGGGCATCGATTAAATGCCACGGCCTGCCTGAGCATTGTTTCTGACCATGTCCATCCCTTTATGGCCACCATGTACCCATCCTCTGACGGCTACTTCCAGCAGGATAATACACCATGTCACAAAGCTTGAATAATTTCAAATAGGTTACTTGAACGTGACAATGAGTTCACTGTACTAAAATGGCCACCACAGTCATCAGATCTCAACCCAATAGAGCATCTTTGGGATGTGGTGGAACGGGAGCTTCGTGCCCTGGATGTGCATCCCAGAAATCTCCATCAACTGCAAAATGCTATCCTATCAATTTGGGCAAACATTTCTAAAGAATGCTTTCAGCACCTTGTTGAATCAATGCCACGTAGTATTAAGGCAGTTCTGAAGGCGAAAGGGGGTCAAAGTATTAGAATGGTGTTCCTAATAATCCTTTAGTATTTTAACCAAATAATGAATGCATTATACTGTAATGTAACAGTATAATGTAAACAACAGTACAATGTAAAACATTTTAAAACTATTTAGCTGTAGGATATGATTAGAATATGAGCGTATCTACAGTATATGAACAGTATATCTACAGTTGTTTGCTGTGTGTGGAGGGGTGCAGAGTCAGTTTGGTTTTGGGATAATGTTCATGAGTTCTACTGCTGTAGGAAAGATACTGTTCTTGTGGTGAGAAGTATTGGTCTTGATAGACCTCAACCTTCTGCCAGAAGGAAGAGTTCTGAATAGTCCATTTCCAGGGTGAGAGGGATTGGCCACAATCTTTGCTGCCTCCTGTTGGACAGGAAGTCTGTGATCTCCCAGATTGGAGAGCTTGTCATTAGAAAAGGGCCAGAATGGTGGTATTAAATGTGGAGCTGAAATCCACAAACAGGATTCTGGCGTAGGTTCCAGGGGAGTCCAGGTGCATTCTAATAAAAGCTTATATTCAATAAAATAGATCTTCAAGCAAGATAGATTGCACTGAATACATTACATGATGATAATCAGTTAATACATCTTTATGGATTAAATAATACTTACGTATTGTCTAAAAAAATAATAAAACTTCAAGACAATCTGGGTAGTCATGAAGATACAGACACCCACATTAGACTGACTAGACCATAGAGGCATGTAATAATGTTGATAAGAAACAGAAATAATTTGAAAACATAATTAAAAGATTACATCTGAACTAGCCTAATTATCTTGTATTCATTATTTTAAATATTTGTATCTTATTTTAAGAATTATTTACCTATTATGTTAGTTTATTTACCTTGTTTTCATCTTATGTTAAAAAATATTACCAAGTGCAGTGATCTCAGTGCACCGGCAGGTCATTTTTGTTTACTGGTCTGGTGAGTGTGTCCTACCCATCTCTCCTGACTGACAGGAGCCCAAAGATTGTTATTCATTCTTCAAAGTCATGGATGACTACATCTACCATCCTTTTTGGGGTTTTCAGTTGGGTAGAGACAGGGTGGGAACACTCATGCTCCAGCTCACCGACCAGGCGCCTAAATCAGCAGCTGTAATATGTGAGAGGGGCAGACCGGCGGCAGACAACTAAGAACTGTTTTCGAGATGGCTCCCTTAAAAATCTACACTCCTTTTTCTGGGACACAGGAAGGGAGTATGTTATCCATCTGCCTCTGGTCGCGTCAGCAGCCAGCCACCATCATCGTCCCTCTTGCCCAGATAGCAACAATGGCCATCGCCAATGATGCATGCAGAGGACTGGTCATGGTCGGTGGGAGTGGCCCAGATGGGCGAGTTCCGCTTTGTCTTATTTTGAATCTGATAATGCCAGAAGTATTCCAAAAAGTATTGCAATTAAAATGTATCTGATTGATCAGTGTTTACAGCTGCGTTTGTTTTTGAACAGTGCAAATTCACTGCAAACAAATGACATGTGGCACACAGAAACTCGTGCACACTATGAAATCTTACTCCATTTCCTTGTTCTACAGTCGTTTGCTAACACTGGACACTCATCTGATGCTTACAACTGTTCACCCAGATAATGACTAGAAACAAAGGGACACGTGACAGCAACCAATCAGGGGGATTTTTGGGTGGGCACTGTTTTTCTATTGTTATACCAGACATTTTTTATAACTTATTTAACATATCTTCAGAACATGCACAGTTTTTTTCTTAACCTTAAATTAAAGTTAAAATGTTGATGTATATATATATATATGTTGATATACTTGAAATAACTAAAGTTTCACCCCAAATTCATTGTTGTGTTTTTTTGTTTCCTGAGAATTATGCATCTGCATCGAATGGCTAGATGTAGGTGGCAGGTCACATATGTCCATACATTTATAGTCAGTTTCAGGATCATTTCTTGAAAATATCTCACTTTCAATATTGCTTCCCAAAGCATGTGATGTATTTGTCAAAATGCTTTGTTAGTGAACACCTTAATCAACAAAAAAGCGATTGAAAAATGTTGTTCTTTTTTCCCTTAATTATTTTTAACTGTTTTAGGTTTCATAATTTTTTTTGTTTTTTCAAATACACAAATAATTACTTTGGGCCTTAAAGACGCCTGTAGGTCATTTGTTAATTGTAGATGTATTTTATGTAGTTACACTAGAATCATTTGCTCAAGTTAAATTCAACAAATTCTTGCTCATTGCAATCAGGGCAGGCCATACTGTATATTCTCTACAAGTGGTAAGAATGTTAGACTACATATGACATAATAGAGTGTAATGATGGCAACTTCCATAAGAGGGAGACAAATTAATGCTCATTCAATAGATCGCCTATACCACATAGATATCTCTTTGCAATCAATAAAAGTTTTTACAAAACAAATAATATTTATGTTTACTGCCCACCCATGACACTGGTCAGGCTATTATTGAACAAATCCTCCCTAAATGTGGAGTGAAGTGTGTAGATAAATCAAGGGGTCCTAATGAAATATGTAATACTCTGATTTAAAAGAATATGTAAGGGTTCAATGGGGTCAAGGGGTTTCACAACAAGCACTGTACCTTTCGTGCTCAGAAGTCCAGACTTTTATCTGCAGTGTACAGATTTTAGCAAACTAGCCAATAGTCCTCAATAACAAAATGGCACGTGAAGTAAAAAGTCTTGGTCGATTGGTGTCTTAAGACATTTCAACTTAGCCTCCAGGCTATATAATTCTGACTGGGCAATGTGGCAATAACACTGTTGGTCTGGACCTAAGTGTTCAAGATTATGGGTTCATAGAGTCAAGAGATTGTAAAAGTTTACTGTGGTAGTGTAGATTCTAGATGCTGGAAATGTTGCTCGTAACATCAGATTTTAGTAGAGTGGCCAAGGAAGACTCAACACTATTACAGTTAGCCACTATAATGTTACCCAGAGACGTGCTTCTGCCAACATTACTTGTCTTCAGCAGTATTGTGTGTCCAATATATCCCCCTGTTTGTCAGGCCCAGGTGAAAAGCAATGCACTATGTTGTCTATTAATAGAGCTGATGACATTAAAGTATGTCAGATAACATATTATGTTTAGGCTAGTAAGATGGGCTTGGTAACTTGTTCATGGTCATATTACTGAAGTAACAAATTAAATGTTACAGCAAAATTGTAAAGCTTTGTTTGATTACAAGAAATAGCCTTGGAAATGTATCAGAATTGCAAAGAGTTCTACAAGTTCTAATGCCTGAGAGGAACTGTATTTATCAGTTAAAGAAATTAGTCCTATTCTATATGTTTTCTAAGAACTAAAAGGGCTGCCAATAATTGTGACAAATGTTTTTGAGAAATGTTTTTGTGAGAAAAAATGTTGTTTTTTTGGGTTTTCTTTTCATTAATTGTTTTGTCTTTAAAAAAAGTTATATTTCCCTTTTTTAACTGCATGAACAAGCTGATGAGCAATAATGAAATGATAGGCTTTGTTTATCTATCTAGGATGTATTTAACAGAACGTCCTGAGTGTTATAACACCATCCTATGCAGAAAAAGAAATCTAAACAACAACTCCCATAACATTAGATCCTCTAATGTTGCTCCTAAAATATCACTGAGATCACTGACGAGCATGCTGCTATCACACCCAAGAGCTTGGGTCAACACACACACCATGTCCAGGTTATCTTACCCATATCACACAGGCACTATGGCCTTAAACACATACAAATACACACACACCCACACAACGGAGAGCACATAAGGCTTTAAACACTCACAAACACATATTCAATAGTACAAAGATGGATTTAAAGAGCCTGTTTGTGGTAGCTCAGTTTATAAAGACAAGATGTGCCCATGGCCTGACAGCAGGAAATGTAAAAAAGGATAAAAACTATGTTTTCTATGAGGTGGAGATTCAGGACTCGAATAAGTTGAAGCTCTGCTACTTGGACAAGGTAAGTAAAAGCCTCACAGGTTTCATTTCATTAGGGGAACTGATTATTTCTTTCCATTTGAAGTAAACAACTGTAAAGCCAATCCAGTTTGTCATCACGTTGTGTACTCTGATACCGAGGCAATATAAGATGCTATTTTTACTCTATGAAACACAGACAGCTCAATTCTGATTTCGTAATTTGTTGAGTAATTTGTCTTTTCACCAACCACATTTGAATCTTTTCTTAAACGCTTATAAGGTCAACTTGTTGTGTAACTGCAGTTGGTTTTGGCAGGTGGAACCTAATGCCACTATTGGAGATATCAAGTGTCTATTACACAAGAACTGTGAGTAGCCAGACTCTGTCCTCTAGCCCTGTTTAGACCTGGTTCAGATCAATATCCTCATCCAAATCTTGTCCAAATTTTGCTTTGTCCACATTAAAGTTTAGATGGCAGAACATGATTGGATTCTGATTGGGATCAGATGTTCCTGACCTCATCCAGAGAACACAGATCTATTGTGTCTGGATGCTAATCAATACTCAGATATGATGGTCAAACCATTAACATCTTTATTACAAAATCATTGACTGGGATCACAATTTACAATATGGCATCAATAACGTTTTACGGTAATAACGTCAATTTACATTATGGCATCAATAACGTTTTACGGTAATAACATCAATTTACATTATGGCATCAATAACGTTTTATGGTAATAACATCAATTTACATTATGGCATCAATAACGTTTTACGGTAATAACGTCAATTTACATTATGGCATCAATAACGTTTTACGGTAATAACGTCAATTTACATTATGGCATCAATAACGTTTTACGGTAATAACGTCAATTTACATTATGGCATCAATAACGTTTTACGGTAATAACGTCAATTTACATTATGGCATCAATAACG
>JACXGM010027216.1:0-14574 GCA_016801145.1 Umbra pygmaea | reverse complement strand
CTATTAACTGAAAGTTTTTGAGTCGGGCTAAATGACCACTTTAATTTAACTGTTATCAAAAGGTACAAGTAGCAAGTCATCCAACCTTTTGAGTTCTGGAAAATGTTGACGTTTGAGTTAATCAACTTAAAAAAATTGAGGCAATCGATTGCCTCAATTTTTTTGAGTTCTGGTAACTTATTTGGGTTTACAGTGTAGAGGATAGGCCCTAATTACTACAGTAAGACATGAAGGGTTGGCAAGCACCCACGCAATGGCATTTAGTATATGTATTGTAGACTTTTTGATAATATTTGGGTATATTAATGGGTAACAAATTGCCACATATCTGTCTAATGCCATGATTAACAGAATTAAGCTAGTTACACCTCCAAAATAGTGCACCAAGTACATTTGAAAAAAGCAACCAAAGAAAGAGACAACACCTGCCTGAAACCAATACCTGGCAATAATCTTTGGTAAAGTTGTGGTACTAAATAGTATGTCAGACACAACCAGATTCAAATAGATATAATACATTGGTTTATGGAGAATGTTATGTCTTGCAAACAAGAATAGAACAAAACCATTTTCAATCAATGTGCAGACATAAACAAGGAATAATACAGCTGATACCAGGCCGTAGAACTCTGGCTGAAGTCCAGGGAAACCAACAATGACAAACTCCGTAACAAAACTCTGGTTTTTCACAGACATGGTGATGTGGAACCTTTTGTTGAAACCAGCAATCTGGAAAGTAATGATCATGTGCATGATCCATTATTAGCAATAGGATTTTTATTAGTGTGTTTGTAATATTAAATAAAACCTAATATGGAAAATATATTGTTATATTGGAGTGTGACATCAAATGAATCATGCTTACTGCAATGTAGGGTTTTCCCTGAAAAGGTTAAAAAGTAAGGATAGTTGATAAATTTACCAATAATTAGTTATAATTATTTAAACCACACATTGGTTTATATAACCATAACCATGTATTGATTGTGAACAAAAAACTATAAATGTTCTTTAAAATAAGGTGTTTAAATGAGTATACATGTTATTATATTTTGATAACAAAATAAAATGTCTCTAGAAAAATGCCCTTACCTTTTTACCTTGACTATAGTAAACTAAAATGTATTAAGACACATCATGAGAGTCTCTCCTCTAATCATTTGTATGCTCACAATTTATTTGCTTAGTGAACCAATCATTTCTGATGACGTTTAACAGTTCTGTAGAGGGCAAAGCCACAAGAGTAAATACTAACAAGCAAGATAATATAATAATTATTAAAACAACATTGTGAGTCTGTGTCATTAACAGAATGTTTTCCCTACTGAGCAGAATTACACAGCATATTCTCCAGTGTTGAATTAACTCTGTCCATGTAGACACTGAAACTAGTCTTCAGTCATAACACTGTGTAGTTGTAAACCATAATTACACTATGTGATGTTAGTATAACCCTTCAGTCAGATCATGCATGGAATGATTGACACTTACTAATTACAATTCCGTGATTGAATTTACAGGTGACCAGTATGCACACAAGGAGTTGCTGAAGAGCAATGTGGCAAGGTGTATAATCTGAATTATCTATCCCAATTCCAAAAAAAAGCTATGACAACTTGTGCTGCCTCGTGCTAAGGGTTCAGGCAAAGTCAGAGAAGCCATTGTCAGGCTCGAACCACTGAGTATCATGACGTAACTTGTCCTGCAAGGCAGCGACGTATCCCAGTATACCTACATGTCGAATACGAAGGAGACAGGACTGAGGCTATAAATTGTAGAATCCATTTTGGCCCATGAATAAAATTTCAGCTAAGAACAAGGTCCCCCTCCCCAAAACATTAGTTCTTTAAATGTTTCTCATGGCTCTCTTTCTGTATATATTCTTCACATGCAATGTAGATTTCAATAATCGTTATCTCGTGCATATGGTCCTTCAATTTAATATGACTTGGCAAAATCATCTTTTAAGAAAAAGTCTTAGGGCATGATCAGTATGTATTTGTAGCCCCGTAATGGGGGGAATCTTAGATCAAGTCTGAATACGTTGGACAAAAGAGGATGTGACTTTAAATGTAGTATCCTGCTTGGCATTTTTGTAGCTGAGGACACTTCACATTCCCTGTAAGTAGTTATGCTTCCAAAAAGCAAAGTGAGATATTCTTTGACAGAAACATACAGAAACATAGCCTCAGGAATTAGGGGTGCTATGAAAATTAATTATGTAATCTCAATGTAACTAAATGCAATTCCCAGACAGTGTAATTGAGTTCCTATGTGATTCATAAATCCCATAAGACCAACAGTCATTAAATGACCCCAAATGGCCTCATCATGAATAATTAGGTTTTTTTTCCCTATTGACTGTAGAAATTACCAACACAATGATTTTTTAACATTTCCATATTTTTCAACATGGAAAGTCATTATCGCAGTCAAATAAGAAAATCTAAAAATTCTAATGAAAAGCAAAGAACTTTACTGTTTTCATATCATTCTGTACAGTATGATATTCTGTAGTTCTGCTTAATTCTTTATAACCAAACACATGTTTCATATTAGTTATGAATCCTAGTAACTAACAAAAGTGGAAGCTGCACACCACTACAATGAGTAGATTTGCTAAGCTGGCACAATTCTATGGAAAATAAGGCCCCGTCCACACGAACACAGGTATTTTTAAAACTGCAGTTTTTTCTATGCGGTTATGCTGTTCGTCCACATGAAAACGCGGTAGCAGGTCACTGAAACCAAGATTTTTTTAAAACTCTGGCCAGGGTGAAGTTTTTTAGAAACTATGGTTACAGTGTTGTTGTCGTGTGGACGATGAAACCGAAGATTTTGGCATGTGACGTCCGAGTCCACGCTGTTATCTCTGTTTAACGTCACTGTGCGCCACTATCTCCATTGTTCACATGAGGAGAGTTTGTGCAAAAATAATACAATTGAAAAAAAAGAAAGAAAAATGGCAGATGTAGCCAAAATATCGTGGCTAATAACTGTGTTGCTAACAGGGCTTATAACATGTATACCGATACATGCACAGTTATCGCATTACATTGCTGAACAGAGGTGTCAGAATGCAATACTACTCATGTCACTGCTTTTGACTACACTACGCTCCCGGCCACGACACAGACCTCGCCGGTTTTGGACGAGAACTACCGGAACAGGTAATAACCCTTTTTTAGACTTCTGATTGGCCAAAATGGCTTTACGGTTAGGGTTATATCGTCACCTGTTGGTTTAGCATGTCTTGACAGCACATGATCGGACTTTTTGCGTTTTCATGTGGACAGAGATTTATTTAAACCCTGCTTGTGTGGATGAGATTTTCTTTTAAAACGAATGAAGAAAAACTCTGTTTTCAGAAATACCCGTGTACGTGTGGACAAGGCCTAGGGCATAATAACTACATTAGAAAATGTCATTATCACTTGCTGAGACAAGGCCAAAGACCATTGTTTGCATGTGTATGGTGAAATCATAACAACAGAACAAGCACACTTCTCACTAATCACTCACAAGGGAACACTATGTAGGAGAGGTACTCTAATTAACCAGTAATCCTTTAAGACTTCATCTGTGGTATGTTGTTGAAAGACAGAGGTTGCCTATGAGAATTAATTACATTACTTAACAAACTTTAGGTTTTCCTGGACATTGGACAGATGTGTAAGCATATAACCCAACACTTTCAGAACATTCCCCAAAGACAAATCGGTAGGTTTTGAGCATTTCACCTTGTACAGTGCACGATATCATAAAAATAGACAACGATCAAATCATGGCGTAAAGTGCAAGGCCAACAACCAATCTAATCCCTAGGACTTCACTGTCTAAATAAAAATGTGGCCTTTTGACTAAGAATATGCGATCGACTGCAAGGGCCTTTTCCTTTTGTTGTTTTGCTTATTCTGGAAGTTTAACTTGTTTTTCATATTGTCCTGTATTGGTTTGTGTGATATTGTTATTTGTGTCCAACCCTTGTGTTCTTTCCCTTTCCCTAGGTGGTGTGGTGAGCGGGAGGAGCCAGCAGGTGCTCCAGCACCTGTGTTCCAGCACCTACTGGTTCTGGTAAGTGGCATTGGTCCTCTCCATTCCTCCTGCCTGCCCTCCATTTTGTCCTTGTTAGCACCTCATGTCTTGTTAGGGCCCAAGCCAACGGCGAAGGCCCTATTGTTTTCCTAAAGATTATTATTATTAGGGCCCAATCCAACGGCGAAGGCCCTATTGTTTTCCTTAAGATTATTATTAGGGCCCAAGCCAACGGCAAAGGCCCTATTGTTTTCCTTAAGATTATTATTATTAGGGCCCAAGCCAACGGCGAATGCCCTATTGTTTTCCTTAAGATTATTATTATTAGGGCCCAAGCCAACGGCGAATGCCCTATTGTTTTCCTTAAGATTATTATTATTAGGGCCCAAGCCAACGGCGAAGGCCCTTTTGTTTTCCTTAAGATTATTATTAGGGCCCAAGCCAACGGCGAAGGCCCTATTGTTTTCCTTAAGATTGTTATTATTAGGGCCCAAGCCAACGGCGAAGGCCCTATTGTTTTCCTTAAGATTATTATTAGGGCCCAAGCCAACGGCGAAGGCCCTATTGTTTTCCTTAAGATTATTATTAGGGCCCAAGCCAACGGCGAAGGCCCTATTGTTTTCCTTAAGATTATTAGTGCCCAAGCCAACGGCGAAAGCCCTATTGTTTTCCTTAAGATTACTGGGGCCCAAGCCAACGGCGAAGGCCCTATTGTTTTCCTTAAGATTACTGGGGCCCAAGCCAACGGCGAAGGCCCTATGTTTTCCTTAAGATTATTAGGGCCCAAGCCAACGGCGAAGGCCCTATTGTTTTCCTTAAGATTATTAGGGCCCAAGCCAACGGCAAAGGCCCTATTGTTTTCCTTAAGATTATTATTTTTATCTACCTTTTGGGCACTTTTGGGGCCCTTAACATGCTCAAAAAATTTGCACACGGCTCAGAACCCGCGGCCATCAGAGCAGGGCTGAAGCTGGTACCCGGGCGTGGCAGGGGGGCTCTACAGCGCCCCCTGGAACGGGATTCGAACACTTGTCCATATATATCAAACACGCTTACATGTAATAATATGAAACTTGGTACACTTGTAGATTTCATCGGGCCGAACAACTTTCGTGCTCTAAGTTTTACGTCAGCCCAACAGGAAGCCGGATATTATGAGTCGTTTATGGGTCGTTGTAAACGCCTCCTCTGGAATTTAATGTACTTCTCCTAGGGAATTCATCCATTTGCCCTAAAATGTTGGTGTGCATGAAGAAGAGACATTGAGGATGCTAAATTGCAAACGGATTTTTGTTATCTCGAACGGTTTGGCCGTGGCGAGGAAACAGATTCATGGCGAGAAAAGAAACACGAAACGTTATAACGTCTGCATACATTAACCGATCTTGATGAAACGTTAGAATTGTGTTCGTGCTTAGAGGCCGATCAGATAGATGTAACTATTGTGAGTCAAAGTTATAGCGCCACCAACTGGTAGCAGGAAGTGTGTCACTTTCTAAATGCTTTTGGGAAAAGTGGGGTGTTTAGTTTTACCTACAGTAACGACACTCAGTATATAAATTTGTCTCATCGAGCCGGACAACTTTGCAATTTACAGTCATTAGCTCCGACCAACAGGAAGTCAGATATTTTGGTGAAAGTCAGGGCTGGTGTCTTGTGTTTATGTGGGTGTGAGTGAGTGAGTCCCTGTAAACTGTCCCAAAATCATACATAGGGTTATACTGCCCTCTTGTGTCCAAAATTAAGACTACTAAAGTAGGCGAGAGGAGGTTATCGGCTCTTTTACCTCCAGGGCAGGACATCGTAATATCAATTCAATTCACTTCTATTTTTTCATACCTTTTTCATCGTAGTTTCTTAACAAATATCATAAAATGCCTTGGATTACCATTGGATTATTTTAAACTATACTTGTAAGAACATAATGAATGCGCAGTGTTGTTACCGGATGCTACGACAACACAAAAAAACCTTTGCTAGTGCGCATGTCCATTTACATTTTCGGTCCTCTCGGAAAATAAAGTGCGAGTTGACAATGTTTTTAAGGTAACATTATTTTGTCGGCTATAATGCATCAGGAGCATGAAGAAGTATAGCCGATAACATGATATATGCTTCCCAATACTATAGCGTTATACATTTCTGTACATGACAAAATGAAAGCGCAAGTTAATATCACAGTCATCATAAATGTCCAAGGGTTGTCATTTTAAACGAAGAACGCGTTACAGACGCAAAACAGGCAGCCGCATCTCGTTCGTCCAATGATTTGTTCCAAATGTCATCTTCAATTCTCCAAGTTGTACGTACAACAACCTGATGGTAAAGCGAATATCAAATGTGTTGAGCATAAGAGAATTATAACCTCAAATTATGGACGTTTTATTCTTTTATATTTCCGAAGCCAGAATTTCAAGGATGCTACGTCATCGAAGTCCGTCCAAGGACTGTTCCAATGTAAAAAATCCTCCGAATTTCAACCAAGGACTGAGTCCTACATTCTGAGAATTTTCCATAGAGAGTAAAGGATGCATATGTGTATCCTTCGCGCTCCGAAATCACCCACAATTGTGCGCAAAGCGGACGTTAGTGGAGTCGGAGCGATTACGAGGCACTATGCTTTCAAATATAAGTATTTTTAGTGTTTAAAACGGCAGTACATATAAGTAAAGATTAACGTTTAAATGCCTGTACAAATTGCTACTGTCTACTGTTGAATTGCAGCGCCTAAGGCTGACATTTTCACTGACACAATGACGTGCACTTGCTAGCCTGTTCCATTTACGTGTTCTCCGAATGTTAAGGACCCTCGCCTAGCTTCTGAAGGACCTTAATAAATGATATTGTAGTCGTTTAAGTTCAAATTAGTTTCTTAAATGAATTTTAATGCCTGAATATATAGACAGATTTAGGCTACATTTGTAATGTAAAGTCTACAATTGTATTCAATACTTGTATTCCAAAAAAGTATAAATAAATGTATTAAAAATGTTTAAAAAAAACAATTAAACAAGATTTAAATCACATATAGTGGCCTCTGGTTTATTGTATTACACAGACAATATTTATTTTGCATTTGTAATATATTAAAAGTATTTGTTACTAATTTTATCAAAGGCAATGAGACAGGAAATAACCCAGCACATGAGTAAGACTTAACCCAGCAAGAGGGTTAATTTCACCCACTGGTTGGGTCAAACGAATGACCCAGAAATATGGGTTAAATGGTAAAACCCAGCACTTGGGTCAAACCAACCCAGCGTGTGTTCTGTCCAATAGTGACCCAGCGGTGGGGTTAAGGTTGGGTTATTTTTTAACCCAGCAGTTTTTAGAGTGTGCTATTACAACAGATTCATACATTAGATTATGTCTAATTCTAAAAACATTATCAGTTATCAATTTTGTAATTTGTAATAATATCACATCGGATAGTAGGCTTATATGTTATATATTGTTCATCCAAAGCATCACTTAAATATTTAATATTTGTGTTTATTTAAATTAAACATTCAAGTTCTGGTCTATTATTTTCTCTTACTGTTATATGATGCAATGACATTACAAGGTTAAACTATTCCTGTTTTTCATTGCACGTTTTTCAATGTAAACCAATTTTTCTGTTTTTATATAGCTTATTTAAACCTTAAAAAAAATCGGGCATAATCTAAATATAGCCTATAAAAACGTGTTTGAGGAAAACAAACCAAATCAAAAAAGTTGGAGAACCACTGCTTTATGGCACGTTTTGGATTTGTGATCAGCGCAGAAAACAGCGCACGATTCTTGAATGGTTTCAAAGTTTAATTGAAATGCTTATAATAGAATGGATGAGGAATCGACATTTTTATTTCAAAACAAGTAATCCTAAACCTGACATCAAGTAAGCTGAGGAACAACGAATTTCACACACATGCAAAAATGCTCTTTATTTGAATGAGTGAACGTGGCTCTTAAAAGGTAATTAAAGGCACCGGGGTTGCGGTGCCACCGGCTTAAAGGCACCGGGGTTGCGGTGCCACTCGGCTTGGGCCCGCAATCGCTGCTCGCAGCTATATTTAGCTGTTGTATTTGTTAGCATTTAGTGTTTGTCAGCCTGTTTTTGTCCCCTAGTTGTTCAAATCACTTGTTCCTGCTCCCCTTTTTGTTGTGTGTGTGTGGTTGGGTTGCTGAGCAACTTTCCAGCTTGCTACCTGGCTTTTTTATTTTCTTTGGTTATGTTTGTTTACTTGTTGGTGTTTGGTGAAGGGTTAGCTGGCCTGCCAACATTGGTCAGCTAACAACCAGTTCTGAGCCTTTTACCCCATTTTTGACTTGTTTTAATGGTTATTAGCGGGCTTCATCAACTTAACTGGTTTTAATCACTCAGATTTTACTGGTTTTAGTTGGTTTTAGCTTGGTTTTAATCCATTTTAACTGGTCTCAATTGGCCTACTGGGTTTCTCCCTGCTATTGTAAACCCTACCGATAGAGAGGGTACAGGTGGAGCAGAGCCGGCGCCAGCTGAGTGGTGATGAGGGGGCATCTGAAATACAGAGAGGGGGCGATCACATTAATGCACATAATGCATATGTCCCCACCACTTTTTGCAAGGGTCGATATTGTCCCCACCACGTTTTAAAACATATTCGGGCCATGGATTTACAAATAGGCTACAAATAAATAAAACAGCTCTGCAAACTATTAAGCGGATACAGTGTTGCCTTGTGGCTCGCGCAGTCTTCACATGGATGCCCGCTTCAATTCGTTGCGGAGACTGAGCTATTCGTTCTGGTGAAATCACAAGACAAAATGTGCAAAACAGATCCACCCACTCACATACACACACATACACAGTATACATTCCAATTAGACTTTTGGGGAACAGTGAAGAATCATGCATTTATGAAAATTGATTCTATTAAGTTTTGAACCATTTCACACAATTTAACTTTTAACGACCAAAAACACCAAGCCCTAAAATATATTTATATGAAAGGGGCAAGTTCACAAGAGAAATTGTATTTGTAACAAAATTTGTAAAAAAATAGTAAGTACTTAACAGAAATTCAGAAGCGTCAATCACATCAAAACAAAACAAAAAAACATTTTACTGTTTTTTTACCATTGCTTAACTTCAGAATAAAAAAAATTTAGCTCTATACCTTTGTCTAAATTAGATCGGTTTTGTGAGTAGATTAGTCCACTATTATTATTATTATTATTACATCATGTTGACTGAACTATATCAGCTGTCAGTAAAAAACAAACTGTTGCTGAGGTTCTCTGAAAATGCCCTTCAATAAAGCCGCATCACATTGACATTCCACCCGGAATGGCGGGATAAAAAATTACACAACGAAGTGCTGTGAGCTGTTATCAGCCACAAGATTCCACAGCCTCAAATGCAACAATATCATGTTCTAAAACAATTTTGTACATTTAAATTAGTAGGCTATGTAGATCTATTAATCTCAGGTCAAAAAGATCATACAACCGTTTTCTCTAGAGCTACTTTCTCTACAGCCGGGTAATTCGCATTCTAATAATAATATGCCTATTTTACCAACATTGGAATGGTTTTCTAAGATTTTACATTTACATAGCCTATATCACCTTGCAATTACCATATGGTCAATATTCGATTATTGTGAATTATTTTTAAAACGTCCTGACATGCATATTAATCTGCATTTCTTTTGTTTTCGGTTTTCAAAAAAGCTTAAGTCAGTCATATTTTTGCAACTTCAGATCTTCCGTCTTTATATTTTTTACCATTATGATAAATATTCATCAATTCATAGGCCTATACTAAAACTGTTCAGATCAAGTGGCCATTTGAGAATGCAGCTCGTCGGGAGAATTGTGTTCTCCCACTGCGCAGAAATAAAAAAATTGTTGCACTTGTGATTATTAAAAATACTTTATCAACTTTGTAGATGAATTATGATCTGCTTCATAACAATTGTGATTAAACATGTGCGTTTGTAACCAGTGTTTTATGCATGTTATATTTTACTGGCCATATTTTACTGGTGGAGCCCAAAGTTGGTTATGAACCATCCCAGACATTTTCGGGTAGCCGTGTATTTCGAGCCCTGGTCAGATGACTGAAATATGTGGATGAAATGGGATCAGATCCAGATGGATTAAGCTGTGATAAAGCATTCTTGTTTATTTTTGTTTATATTCACTCTAGGAAGAAAATGCAATTTAAAAATGGGATTTTTAAATAGCATATTTTATCATAAAAATTCCTTTAACGTTAATGGTGGTCTGAGGGGGCAGGAGAGTCCCGGTGAGGGATCCCCGTGGCGCCGGCCCTGAAGTGGAGGCCTACATGTTGGCTGCTTGTGTCTGCATGAGGAGGCACCACAGTGTGCTTCATCTCTTGAAAGAGAAACATGGGAAGGTCCCAGAGATCTACCGCTTGGACTTCTCCAGGAAGTACCGACAAAAAGAGCTTAAGTTCCATATGGCAGAGTTTAAATGCATTCTGGCCCTGCCGTATGGAAAAGGATTTGATGTGAGCATCGTCTCAGCCATTGTTTTAAGGGAGATCTGGATTTGTCTGGAACTCCTGTGCAAAGTTTGACATGTTTTGTGTAGAGAAGCTGACAGACATCAACCAAAAAATGGTAATTGTATGTATGTACAATGTAACAGTGGACCCAGCTGACATTGTAGTGTGGCTTAACCAGTACTGCAATGTGAAAGGCTCTCCAGCCAAGGTCCGTGATCTGGATGGGATCTGGAACGGGGCCTGGGGGTCCTGATCCAGCAGCTTGATGACTTTAAAACACCATCAACCATAGCCCTAGGGGAAAACATGTTCACTACCAAGGGCAGCCAAAGTTATGTCAAAAGTGTGGTGAGCATGGCCACCTAGTGGAAGCCTGCAATCGCATAGTATGTGGCAAATGCAGAGAAGTGGGACATGGTCCAATGGCCATAGTTGCAGCCTGTGCAGGTAATACTCCCACTTATTAAGAGACTGCCCTTCCTCCTTTGCCAACAAACTGAATGCTAGGACAGCTGCAGACAAGGCGTTGAGGGAACAAAAAAGAAAGTGGCGGAAAAGGAACTGGAAAATGAAGCACCTGAGGTTGTGGTGGAAAGGGAAATAGTGGTGGACAAGGTGTCAAAAGTGGTCGAAGTGCCGATAGTGGGGGTTGTGGAGCCAGTGGCAGAGTCTCTGCCATCTGGCCCTGCTGCCTCCTCCAATGAATGTGTAGGCCCAACACCTACAACCCCATCGCAGGTCACATCTCCCAGCGGTGGAAAATTTGTTTTTATTTGTTTTTTAAATTTTTACTTTTAAATTTTTTCATTCTTTTCATTGTTTTTCATTCTTTCATTATTTTTTCCAGAGGTTTCACGTTTTCTTTAGTAAATATTGTAAATAATGTATTTTAGTGACATTTGGAAACCGGGACATTTGGGAAGGGAAAAAGTGGCTGACGGGGTGTGCCTAAAAAAACCTTCTAAACATTTATAAAGAAAACAAAAAAGTGAAGGGAAAAAGCATTTGGACTGTACATAAAAAACCCTTCTGGGGGGTGGTCGGGGAGCCGGAATGGGGGTTATATTGTCTATATGTGGGTGCTGGGGGGGAGATGTCTGTCTTTATGTTTTGAAGTGGTTGTTTCTGGTTTGTTGCTGGTATGGGTCTGGCAGTCTGATGTGTCTGGTGATGATGTAGGTGCCAGGATCTGGACTGGTGCTTGACCTGTAGAGGGGAGGAAGGACAACCTGAGGAGCAAGCTGAAACAGGCAAGCCCCGACCCGAAAGTCATTGATGGAACTCGCCTGTGAGCAACCCGCTCCGTGTGAAGGTCTGATGTTGGTTCCTCCTCCGCCCTCTTCCGGGTTACTGGTGCTGATAGTGCTGAGGTGGTGCTGGTAGCCAGGGTCTGGTCTGGTGCTGGACCTGCAGAGGGGAGGAAGAACAACCTGGGGGGCGAGCCAAATCACAGAGGAGTCTCGACCCGTAGGTCATGGTAGTTCTCGCCTACAATCAGCCCGCCCTGGGTGAAGGTCTAATGTTGGTCCCTCCACGCCTCTTCCGACTAGTGGTGATGATGGTGGTGGTGGGTCTGGTGGTGGTGCTGGTGGTTGGTGCTGGTTCCGGGGTGGTTTTGTGGGTGGTCCCTTCTCCAGGGGCAATGCGACGGTGAGCCTGGACGCTGGAGGCCCGAGGACGGGCTTGATGTTCTGGGTGAGTGGTGGTGGGTTGTTGTTGGTCTGAGACAACGAGCAGGGTTTCAGAGGGTGATGTCCTTCCATCTCGTCACCCCCCATGCCGCTCTCGCCATTTCCGAGGTCTTGCCCTTTCCGAGTTCTCGCCTAAACACTTTACCAACATCCAGTGGCGCTGCTCTGTTGCGACCCGGGCTCTCTCGTGCTGCTGTCTTGTGTTTGTTTGTACTTATTTATTTATATTTATAAACATAGAGTTTTTTTAATGTATATGATGCTGTTTTTATTAAGAGGATTGTTGCTGATTTTGGCAGTATGGCTGACTACATGTGACTCCATGCTGGTGAATCAAGGCTTGATGTGGGAGGCGGTTTTGTGCTATACTCGTGACCAACTCTTAATGCCCCGGCCTAGTTATACACTTGCCCCCCAGCTACCGATGGAATTGCGGGTGACTACACTGGTGGGAAGCCATCGGGATCGGATGCGGAACAGAGGAAAACGTGGTGGCGTAAGGCAGAGACTACGGAGAAGGGCAGAAAGACCACCACTGCCCTCAATGCTTCTTTGTAACGCTCGCTCCCTGAGAAGCAAAGTTGAGGAGCTCAGAGTTAATACCAGAGTTCGACATGAGTATCGGGATTCATACCTGCTTGTGTTCACTGAGACGTGGCTACGAGGGGACATGCCTGACTTGCTCGTGGCCCTGGAAGGCTTTTCTCTGGTACGCTCTGACAGGAACAACAACTCCGGCAAGAGCAAAGGGGGTGGCATATGTGTTTACGTTAACCAAAAGTGGTGCTCTCAATTCTCTGTGAGAGAGCTGGTCTGTAACTTCGATATTGAACTGGTATGTTTAGGCCTTAGGCCTTTCTATCTTCCACGTGAATTTGGGAACATTTTAATATGTATTGTTTATGTTCCACCCAGTTGGAATGCTGCTAATGCAGCTAAACTTACAGCAGACTGTGTTCACAGACAAATAAGACGTACTCCTGAAGCACCTTGTTTTATCTTAGGTAAAAACATCTTGGACAAATGTTTTGGGAGTGTTAAGAATGCCTATACAGCTAAGATAAAATCGCCACTAGGCTCCTCTGATTTTTAAAAAATTATTATTTATTTATTTATTTTTGACAGGGACAGTGCATATTAATAGACATTACTGTAAATATGCCAGAATTAGCCAAAAAGGCTAGTTTTCATCTGATCACAATGTTGTCCATTTAATTCCTACGTATAAGTCTCTGCTTAAGAGCAGTAAACCCCAACTAGAACTGTATATGTGTGGAATAATGATAGTACTGAAACCTTAAAAGGATATTTTTCCTGTACTGATTGGAACCTCTTTCAAACTTTGGATTTGGAGGAGGCTGTAGAGACCATGACTGATTACATACATTTCTGTAAAGATGTGTTAAATCAAAAAATAATAACTATATACCCAAATAATAAATCTTATCTCTAAGGAAATTAAAGAGTGCATAGTACGTTAAAAAATTGTTTTTAGGAGAGGAGACCCCGTAGCCATAAAAGATGCACAGAATGAACTGAACCATAAACTAAGAGTAGCAAGGAGGAAGGAGAAGGAGAAATTTGAGGCCCATTGTTTGACTATAAATACCAAAAAACTGTGGGATTCTATGAAACATGACAAATATGGATCCAGCCAAAAGATCTATCAATGTGATAGATGAGGGGACAAAGGCAAATGAGTTAAACAATTTGTATTGTAGGTTTGAAGTAAGAGACTTCTCACAGGAGCAGGAAATTGCACTGGATGCTTTATCCGTATTGGACTCTTCAAAAATAATAATTGACCAGAGTATGGTTGAGAGACTGTTTTCACATGTCTGTCCTAACAAGGCCTCTGGGCCAGATGGCATTTCGGGGCGGATATTGAAATCTTGCAGTGAAGAACTGGCAGAAGCGTGGTGCCCCATCTATCAGAAATCTTTAGACACGCATACAGTTCCCTCAATTTGGAAGACTTCTACTATTCATACCTGCAAACTAGTCGCTTTTCGGCGAAAATCGCCGTTTTGAATGGGAAAATGTCATCCACATAAATCGTGTAGATCAGAAGAGTTTTTATTGGGGGGGGGGTACAATTTCCCCTAAACACAAGTTTTAAAAACCTGCTGCAGTTTTCACAAGATATCACACGAGTCAATTGGCCAATCACAGTCAAGATAACGGCAGCGTCTTTGAAAAGCCCCTGGCTGCAGCTTCAACTTTTCACGCTACCACTACCGGGCAGAGGCCGTTTATGGATACTGGGGATGGGCCGATACCACTTTTTATGGAACGAGTACAAGTAAAGAGCATTTCATTTTGGGTACTTGCCGATACAAGTACCGATAC
>JACXGM010027215.1:0-14524 GCA_016801145.1 Umbra pygmaea | reverse complement strand
CAAGGCGGGGTCAGTGGCTCGTTCACGTGCGTTCAATCTCACGTTGATTGTGATTTATAAAGGAAAGATGCGCAGGACCTGGCGTACGACCGGTTTTATACATGTGAATTTTTCTGTGCGTACGTACTTTTCCAGTTTTGGCCGTACGCCATCTTCTGGTATGTAAGCTGCGCAATCTTTTATACATGAGGCCCCTGGTACGTGGTTGTTCTTTGTAGTAATGTCTTTTTAGTCTGTTCAGATGTTTAGTGTACAGTGTTTCTCTTGTTCCAGATCATGTTGTATAGTTAAAGGTTCTGTTCTAGTGTTTATGTAGTGTTCTTGTTTATTGTAGTAGATGTGTAAAGTATGTTGTGTCTAGTGTAAAGTTGATATCATGTGTTCTTGTTCTGTGTAGTAAGGTATTCATGTTTATGGTTTAGTGTTTCTCTCATGTGGTCTTGTTCATGTGTTTTAGTAGTGTGGTCATTTGTTCTTATCATGTTAGGTGTATTATGGTCTTTACTGTTTGTTAGTCGCTCATTGATTCTTGTTTTGTGTTCTTGTCCAGTTCATTCCTGTTCGTTTCAATAAATAATAATTGTCAGTGAAGACGCACCTGCCTCCAATCCTTGGATCTGCAACACAATGTGGCGTGGCATGGAGGCAATCAGCCTGTGGCACTGCTGAGGTGTGATGGAGGCCCAGGATGCTTCGATAGCTGCCTTAAGCTCATCCAGAGTGTTGGGTCTTGCGTCTCTCAACTTCCTCTTCACAATATCCCACAGATTCTCTATGGGGTTCAGGTCAGGAGAGTTGGCAGACCAATTGAGCACAGTAATACCATGGTCAGTAAACCATTTACCAGTGGTTTTGGTACTGTGAGCAGGTGCCAGGTCGTGCTGAACAATAAAATCTTCATCTCCATGAAGCTTTTCAGCAGATGGAAGTATGAAATGCTCCAAAATCACCTGATAGCTAGCTGCATTGACCTTGCCCTTGATAAAACACAGTGGACCAACAACCATTTCTTTCTGTGTCTTACCCTCCTGCTTGAGGGTGTCAATGATGGCCTTCTGGACATCAGTCAGGTCGGCAGTCTTACCCATGATTGCGGTTTTGAGGAATGAAACAGGTTGGGAGTTTTTAAAAGCCTCAGGAATCTTTTGCAGGTGTTTAGAGTTAATTAGTTGATTCTGATGATTAGGTTAATAGCTTGTTTAGAGACCCTTTTCATGATATGCTAATTCTTTGAGATGAAAAAATATATTTTTTCTTAATATATGTCGGTATATGATCCTCCGTGTGGGAAATGCTAGACACAAGAGGACGCTGACTGCCACGACATCAGCTATGACACAATCAACTTTCAAAATGAACATTTAAAGTAGCATAGAAACATTGTTATAAAAGGGTAATTTGCTATATATTAATTGAAATGACATGTCACTTTCAAAATGTGAAGTTTTAGCACTTATACTGTACTACGGTACCTTTTTCATATTTATTATTAACTCAAAGATATTGTGCTTCAGATAGTGTGTAATGTTTTTTTACTATATCTCTTATATTTCGAAGTGCAAGACAATTCACCACACTGGGTGGACAATGATATCTTTCAAT
This sequence comes from Umbra pygmaea, assembly GCA_016801145.1. Lineage (NCBI taxonomy): Eukaryota > Metazoa > Chordata > Actinopteri > Esociformes > Umbridae > Umbra > Umbra pygmaea. The sequence continues at coordinate 12,922 of JACXGM010027215.1, read as the reverse complement.
CTCTGGTTTGTCAGCACTACCTTAAATTAAAAATATGCAGACAGTGCTGTTGGGTGATCTGAGAGGCCACAGTCATTCAATTTAAAATATGGTCATTCTCTTGGGTAAAATCTTTATCTTTAAGGCTACAGTAAATCACAGGACATGTTAAGATTAGAACAATTCTAATATCTGATCAGAAATCATGGCATACAGTAACTGAGAAATGCATTGCTGCTGGAAACAAGAAAATGGCAGGGTACTGGAAAAGATTGGTGAATCTTTGGATTTTGGAGCAATGGATATCATTATAAAAAGGTGCGATAAATTGTATTTAGTTAATTTCATTTTGCCAACTTGATTAATGAGATTGGACAAAATTACATTTAACAGGTTTGGGGAATGGAGGTGTTTGGGATGGGTTAGAACAGCATCTTGGAATGATTTAAAATTGAAAGATGGAGAGGTGGAATATGTGTCTGGAATTTTACGTGTGTCTGTGAGTGTGTGCGCGTTATGGAGGACAAAGGGGAAAAAAAGATTTAAAAAAAACATATGGACATGGGGTGGATGTGTGTTTGTTTTAGGGTCTGGGCACTGGTAGTGTGTGTGAATGTGTGCATGGATTCTGGGTGGTGCTGGACATGGTCTTGTGGTCCAGGCTGGTCACTGGAGCTCATATTTAAGTGACCTCGGTCAGTATGTCAAGACATTGGTGGAGGTGGTTGGTTGAAGGATTTATAGAAGGACACATTGCATTCAACACTTACGTTACAGGTCAATGGGTCAGGTCCTCCCCCTAAGTCCTCCATTGTAAGGGTTCTGAAAAGTAGCCAAACAGGGGTAAGATCCCAAAAAGGGGTCAACCTACAACAGGCACAGCCATGCATCTGGCCACATCCTAAAAACAATTATCCAAAGTCAGAATGTGTGTATATACTGAATGTATACAATTATAAACTTCCAGTCGGGCTCTACGATCTCTGGTTGGGACTATCCTGAATAAGTCTGTGTTCTGAGTAAATTTGAGTTTGCTGGTAGCAATGCTTTCATACCAATAATGAAACACAAACCAAATATGAATTTGTTCTTTTTTTATTTAATTTGATAGTGTGCAATGTTATTTTTTTACTTACTGTATGCCACATATTTTGAAATGCAAGACAAATCACCACACTGTGTGGACAATAACATCTTTCAAATCTAATCCAATCTCTGGTTGGTCGGCACAACATCCTTCATGGTGAACTAGTGCTCGAAGTTTGTTTTTGAGTGAATCTGGATTTGATAATAGCCCGTTTCTACACAGTCATTGACCTCACCGCACAGCACTGGTACTGCTCCAACTCATTCCCCGCTCTCTGAAAGGCCACTTCTTCATCATACGATCACTAATAGATGATTTTTATTTTCAGGACTTCTGCTATACAAGACAGTCTTCTATTCTAGTCGATACTTTCCAAACAGGCAGCAACTGCTATGCGACTGTATGTATTTAGGGTAGAGGGATAGGGAGGAGAAACAACGAGGCACAGATCCACAATGAACACCACCATGACCAGCAAGCAGCCATTTGCAATGAACCGCCACCAAACACCTCATCATCTTCTCCTCTCACTTTGATTAATGGCCTGTGCCCCACGGGGTTAAATAACCACAACGCCCGCCGCTTATTGACTTCCTACGTGTTTGTTGACAAGTTGTCCAGGACACACTTAACATATCATCTAGTGGGGAAAAAGGTTACAGAGCAGCTACCAAGAGGTCAGGGGTCAAGTTATTACATTGCCATCTGTTAACAATAGGGCTCTCCTGACGAACGGATGGACGAAGGGGGATGGATCATCGGCTCTTCATCATCCCACTTTCTGGGTTATTCGCTCATTCCCATTCACTCATAAGGAGCCCATGTGACTTGCCAGGAGCCAATCGGTGTCTGAATATTTGCGGGAGCGATCAGGAATGTCTCTCTAATCAGAAACACATGGCAGGGTGTGTAAGAAGGGTGTGTTTGAAGACCAGAATCCAGAAGAAGGGAAGCCGCAGGGGCTTAGTGGGTACAAGGCTCTGTGAAAACACACCTAAACAGAAGAGAAATGTACAGTAGTCCAATAGAACATACTTATTTTGCATTCATTTGATTTTGTCCAGGTGCGGTTTCTATCCTGTACATATGATCCTGTTCAAATTAAACGTAAAATAAAAGAGATAGTCGTAGAAATATAGAGTGAGAAACAACAAAAAAAAGAGTTGGATGAAGGAGAACACTATTTGATTTAAGTGCCAGGCTGCACACACTTTAACAATACAGTGTAGTCAGAAATGATGAAGTACAGTAAGAAGTCTTTTGACATTAAGAATAGTCACTGTTTTTTCTGCGCTAACCACAGTGATCCCTCCCATACTAAAGCCCTCTGCTCTTAGACTATATATACATCCAGTAAAAACACAGTGAAAGGGCCAAGGTGATCAGTCATTACAAATTGATGGCCCCTTTGACATATGCAGCACAGTAAAGATGATGCTTACGTGGGACCTTAATGCGCTGAGTACAAAAGCAAATGGCCTGCATAACATGTAAGCAATAACAGTTTAATTATGGAAACACAATGAAGACGGTAAACACAGCCGGGGAACAGAAAGCTCGTAAATAACCTCAGCAAAGAGGTCTTTTCATTTTCACCCTATATATCACCTGTTGTAAAAGGAGGTAATTTACAGTTTTATGCACAAAGAGTCGGATGCAGCTAATTTTATTTCCAGAGCTACTAAGCGAACGATAAATTGGGTCTTGGATTTACGATCTTTCGCGTTGCCAGGCGGAGTTTGTCTTTACAGTGGTATTGCTCACTGAGGGGATGCCAGCGGTGTAGAGGGGCCAGAGCTCTGTAGAGGGGCCAGAGCTCTGTAGAGGGGCCAGAGCTCTGAATAATTAACCTCCTGCTCTAATATGGTAGAATAGAACTCTTTAGGGCACATACTGTAAGATGAAGTTCAGATAGACTGCACCTGGTCCCAGGTAACGATACTTCTAGCCCGAGGGCCGGTTTGATTCTACTCTCAGGACGATTCCTTATAGATGATTAAAAGAGTTGGCGTGATAATACAAACACTGGCAATCAGGCTAATGTCCTTTTGTCTTGGACCTGAGGGTGTTTGTATGATGGCCGGCTTTCCTGTCAGATCAGTAATCAAACATTTAAACACATCAATTAATCATTAATAATTAACTTGATTATTTGAGCAAGGTGGTTGATCAGTTTTAGTATTCAGTTATGCCTGGCCACACACTGCGTTTTCCGATGACTAATTCAATCTGGATGAAGAGCTTTTTTTCAGTCTAGATGAAGATGTTTTTTTTTCACTGAAAACTGTAATTGTTGGAGTGAGTTTCGAACATGTGATACCATTTTACTGTTCTGATGCTCTGTTACATTCTATTTGTCTTCCATTCGGGAAAAGGGTTGACTAAGACCATGATTTCTACAAGCTGATCTGATCTCCTTAGCATTTCTTCAAAGAAAAAGGCAGACTTGTTTGTGGGCAGAAGGAAAATTGAATTATTACAAATCTCTTTTGATTTCTACATGCTCTTACGGGATGTCTGTTAACAGAGCTGATTACTAAATCCTACATTATGTAGTTTTAGCCTATGCCTGTCTCACAAGAAGAGAAGTTCACATCTTAAATACATTTAGAGTAGAGTACAATATAGCACATGCACCAGCGCAGCCGTTCAGATCAGACTTTTTGAATACATTTTTTTATGCTTGTTATATCTTTCTTATAAACATAATTATTACACTGCCAAAGATAAAAAATTCCAAATGAGACATGCTGGAACTTTTTTTTTTAAATATGTGTGCTTGGAGCATCGCTCCTCAAACCATCATAATGTTTGTGAAATATTCATTTTCTTAGTAAAAAAACAAGAACGAATATAACAAAACATCTCATCACACGCATCACACACTCGAAACGTTTTGAACGAACATTGATCAGTGCGCTTAACTCATGTCAGTAGGTTTTGAGGCAGAAATGAAAGGGTCAGTCGTTTTGATGTTAGCAGATAACTAATACATTGTCTGTCCGTCCGTCTCTTTTTTTCTCTGGCCTTCTTCCTCTACCTGTCTCTTTCTGATTTCACCCTCTCCCGTATGGTCCCAAGGTGAGGCCTTTGAAGTCTCCAGCAGATGAGACGTTGCAGCAGGCCTGGTCCTATGTGTCATGTTAACCATTCTGACATTGCATTAGGGCCCCTTTCATTATCACGCAGTCACATCTAATAAAGGGCCCAGGCTTGAAACCTGGTGCTCAGGTGAGCCGCCTCAAAATATGCTAATGAATGGATGGAGGAGAGAGAGAGAGAGAGACGGAGAGAGACAGAATTGGATAAAGTCCTTAACTCTTAGATAAGTGTGACTGGGCTTTTAGCCCAGAACAAATTGCATTACTGTCACATTATGTCCACGGTATGCATGGATTAAGCACTTCACTGTTGACTTTCGGTCCCTATTTTATTATTTATTTCCGTCAAGGCGGAGAGGGACAGGAGAGGGACATGACAGGCTTTGTTCAGAGGGCTTCTTCTTGTTCTCCATCTAATCTGCATAGAAACAGCCTAACACTTTCACCCCAGGCCACATTGGAATGTGACGATTGGGAATGAAACTGATTTTATAATTGAGCGTGGTTAGTGGACTTAGGCAGGGCAAGGCTTGCGGTGATTCGAAGCATTGCCGGGTGATGACAGTGAGTGCTCCGTCCGCTCATTCCAGGACAGCTCCTCTTTGACCAACAGGGCTGCAGCACATAGACGAGATGTAGCAGCTTTTCATTAGAGGTCAGATGTCAGCCACTGTAGAAAAAATTGTTGGCTGGTGAAGTTCCTTTCTTTCCAAGCCTGAGGAAAAGGACAAAAACAGTCTGGCGTTGTCATTTTGTCTAGCACTGCAAGCCCTTGGACTTTTACAACCCTGAAAATATAAAATAATATTTCATCGTTTGAATGATGTCTCGTCCAAGCAGATAAATGAAGATGTCTTGTTGAGACTGTATGGCTTATGTGGTCTGGCTACATGTTATTGTGTGTGTTTGTTTGTGTGTAAGCACAGAGGCATGTGCGCGAGTCCACACAGCCAATTCAAACATTTCCGTCGGTATATTCTTTTGTTTATAAAAGCAACATCCCATGAACTACATGTAGACAGGAGATTACACTGTTGGCAGGTCACAGGGATACTCACGAAGGACAAATTAAAACAAAGTCACAAAGGACGCTATGAAAAGTATTGTGGCTATATTGGTTCATTCAGTCTGTTTACTTCCTGAGTGACAAGGCAGTGATATGACACAATGCAAGATTTGAATAGGACATGTTTAACTGATCTCCCATCCTGCGCTGCTTCGTTCAAACAGACAGGGAAACATAACCCACAGCCATCACAGTTGAATGGCAAAAATATTGGATATGCAAGCTACAAAACACCACCCAAAGTACAGTCAGCATGCACCCATTTCAAATTTGTGTGTGTGTGTGTGTGTGTGTGTGTGTGTGTGTGTGTGTGTGTGTGTGTGTGTGTGTGTGTGTGTGTGTGTGTGTGTGTGTGTGTGTGTGTGTGTGTGTGTGTGTGTGTGTGTGTGTGTGTGTGTGTGTGTGTGTGTGTGTGAGTGCATGCAACCTTGACATAAAACAGCTACTATTCTTAGCAACCCCCCCTGCAGGTAAATTATAGATGAGGACCTCATAATGGTATTTGGCTGATCATGTATCATGCTAAAATGCCACTTATGGTGTGATACACCTATCACACAGAAAATAAAATATCTCTTCTCCAAGGGCGAGCGAGAGCAGATAGAGAGATGAAGTTGGGGGAGAGAGGGAAAAAGAGAGGGAAAAAGAGAGAGAGACAGAGAGAGACAGAGTGAAGGAAACAGACAGACAGGGAAGAGAGAGCAAGAAATGGGATGGATATAGGCGAGCGAGACAGGGAGACAGGTAAAGATAGAAGGGAATGAGAGAGAGACAGGTAGATAGGAAGAGGTGGAGGTGGAGAGAGAGAGAGGCAGAAAAGAAGAAATGAAAGTGGGTGATAGAGACAGTTAGAGAGGGAGATATAGACATAGGAGAGAGAAAGAGTGAGATAGAGAGATGAGAGAAAGAAGGAAACAGAGATACTGTCTGGGAAAAGATGACAGGTTCAGTGAGGTATGTTACTACATCACGTAGCTCGATGGACCCTAAGAGACTGCGTGAAGGACATGGTGTGTCATACACAGTACCACTCCAGGTGCCTTCTAATCTCAGTAGATGTCTTTGACTGTGTCAGCTGATCTCTCAAGTATGTGTGTCTGTGAAGATGTGGACTAGCTATCTGTCTTGTTGGAAACACCTGTCGTACTTTTTTGCATTAAAGTATAAAAATGTTGTTCATGGATTTGGTGTCCATGTCACATGTTATCGACTTTCTGCAGCTTATGTGCTATCTTGGAGATATTATGTTTTTATGCCTATGCTCTGCAAGGAATGTCAGCCCATCAATGTGTTGAATGGGGTTTTAGTTATCCAGCACCAGTCCTTTGACCAAATGTCAAATTAACAGCCTGTGATGTCACTGGGTTGTTTGGGGATTTCAGGAGTGGACCTTTAATTCCTGACCTTGAGAATGTGATGGAATAGACATCATCTCCATGAGCCCAGGCTCTGGTCCTTCCCATTAGTCTGTGTCACACACGCACACGAACACACACGCACATGCACAGGCACAGGCACACACACACACACACAAAACACACACACACACAGGTTGTTAGACTGAGGGAACATATGAACGACAGTGACCCATAACATTTAAGGGGGTAGAGGTTTGGTTCTGCCAATGGAACGAGAGGATTATGGATGTATATGTTAGATTCTGGAGGCTTGGAAGGAATCGAAGAAATGAGATGGAGAAGACATGAGGAGCACTGTGCATTCCTGCATCTAGTATTGCATCAACAAATGTGCCTTCCGTAACTCAAAGACACATGTCCAGCATATACAAAACCTGTTTGAAATAGGCTGACTTACAGACTTAAAATTAATGTGTGCCACAAAAAATTGCAATTGACTATGCATACTTTCAGTAAAATGATATAATAATTAGTTTGTACCTTGCTAAATGATTAGTGCATATTACAGTCAGGGACATAGATGAATTGTATATGCCTGTTAACATATAGCGGTACAGTAGCTATGTACGATATCTAACTCGGTATCTACATTCCGTAATTGCGTCTGCTGGGATTGTTGTGGTATGATTGTCATTTTTCAAATCTCCTTGAGGATTCTAAACATAACATGACCCATATGTGTGGTCCCACTGTATGTTTGGAACGCTGTGTGCCTGTGTGCATGTATCTGAGAAACTAAAGTGCTTAAGTGCTTTCAGCTGGGAGTGCTAAAGATAAATCATCTAAACCATTAATGTTTTATGAACCAAGGTGTATATTGGGAACGCCATGTACTCTGCACCGTGGAAATGGAAAAAAAAACGACCAATCATTTAAAAATGGAATTGTACCGGTATTGATGAAGCACGTGAGGGACATGTTTATTGACTGAGTTTGGATTTCTGCCGCAGGTAAACTCCTCCGTCTAGGTTGAATCAAACCTCAGAGTTGGTGTTTGTGAGGGAATACATCACTTTTGTGTGCATTTCATATCTACACTACAAAGACATTCCTTGGTGTGAGCCAGTTAGAAAAACGACTACTCTTATCTCCTGTGTTTTTCACTAAGGTTTTGCATTAAATAATTCATCGTTAATTCATGTGAATTGTGTAACACATGTTGGCTTGTCCCCTGGTTCTCTGCATTGCTCAGTAGGTAGAGGCTGGCACTAGATTGCTAGGTTTTTGAGTTTAAGAAAAGAATGTTCAGTTACTACATACTGTTAATTGCTCTCGATTTGATGGCCTACTAAAATGTCTGGGTGCATGTTTTGGAATGATTAAGCCACTACACTAATTGGACATGCTGAAATTGTTGTATACTTGGATATTAAAACTAAAATTTGCTATAATCCAGCTGTAATTGTGTAAATGTTGCAACTCACACAAAACTGATCATTTTATGTCATATACTGTATAAAAGCAGTGGCGGCTGCTGGTCTTTTAAAGAGGGTGAGTTCATTTTTGGCCTACATCATAAAAATTATTCATTTATTTACACAGAAATTCTGGCCTGCACTCTTTTTCTAGAAAATGCTCTGTGACCCTGTCATACCAACTAGGCATATTTTCCAGTGACTTGACCAGTTTCCTCTCAATGGCGAGCAGAGCTAGGCTGCTTAAACGGCCTTGGGCCATTGTGTTACAGGTGTAGGACTTGAGCTGTTTTAAACAGGAGAAGCTCCTTTCTACACCTTCCAGATGTAGCTCCAAGTGTTGCCACTAATGAGAACAGTTTGTAAACCTGAGGCATTGCACTGTCCAACACCATGGGCCCCATCTTGCACTCAGCACAATTTACTTTTTACACCGACGCATGTATCATTCCTATTTTGCATCTGACCCACAGTGGACTTTTCCCTCCACAGATGCACATTGGTAAATTAGGGAATGAACTTGCACTCCCAGGGGCGGTTCAGCAAAAAGAGGAGGCATGTTCTGGCGCAAATTCAGATGTTATTTTAAGGGCGCATGCTTGGCCATAATGTAGCATGTACACAACGCGCATACATTTTGCTTCTCTTATCTACACAGATGCAGCAGTTCCCATTTTTGCAAACCCATACATAATTACTATGATGTCCATGAATATGTGAAAAATCAGTGTACACATTTACCCAAATTATTCAGGCTGAATTATTCGCAGTGATATACATTAACCACAAGGTAACACATTCAATCAACATACAAGTAATTTGCGATGCTACTGAGGACTTGCCACTTAACCCAAAGGCCCCAGCAGCAGAACGGGAGAGGAGAGCTTATTGACAGAAGAGCTGCTGCACTGTCCAAGTGAGGTAAGCAAAGTAATCTCAATCTAATGTTGTACTACATTGCAAAAATATCACCATGCATTCATAACCTTGTGATTCAGTGAGAGTTAGCCTAAAACTTCGGAAAGTATGTCTTTGTGACATTTCTTTATTAACATAAAAAATAATCCTTAGCAATCCTCCGTTATAATAACAATCCGCCATGGAACAAGCACGGCTGCTCTTAAAGGGAATGTGAGATGATGCTCTAATTGGTTTATTGCATGTTACGCCCAAACCACACTTATGATTAATGTAGCTACTTCAGACTTACCCATTTTAGATTTGCGCCAGGCGCTAGAGTCATTTATCCCGCCGGTATAATAGCAACAGCAGCCAAGATCCGTCCACAAAGTCATTTGCGTTTTGCGTTTGATACTTGCATTTCAGATTGTTAAAATAGGGCCCCATGTCTTTAAGGAAACCCATTTGGTTAGACTGAAACAAGGAATAAATTATGAAAATTAGCTAGCAATGTTGCCAAGCAAATACCAAGAAATACAGTAGGTTGTCTTTGGACTACACTTGCAAAATCTGCAATGGGACTGATCTTGATTTTTATAGTGTAAAATCGCTGTCAATCAAAAAGAGATGCATTCTTTCGACAGACACTCCAATCATCACACAGAAGCCAGGCCAGCCCACTCCTCCATTCACCCCCAGAGATGCTGAGCATCCGTGGGCGGGACATAATTGCAGCATTTATCCAATGACTAGTCTAGTTTTGAAACACCGAAAAAAAACAATTCAAAGCAGCCCCATTAAAGTCCATGGACACCAGGCTTCAACAGGGAAAGGCACTGTGACAATACAGGAATGTATGAGAAGGAAATCGAGTCAGTCAATCTACTATAGAATGTAGCTGATTCTGAACAAACTTCTCTTTGAGAGGAATGTGTTTTAATGCATTTTTTATTTATTTTTTAATTACACAAGAGTACATATTTGACCATAATTCTTTTCCCTTGCAGTCTTAAAGAAATAGCACCGGTATAAAATATATTTACAAGAACTTATTCAAAAAATTGCTATCATTTGAATTCCATTACTATCAAATGAAGGCTCTGTATGTTTATTGTTGATACATCATCTCCATACTTCACCTCATAAAACCTTGTACATATTTATTCTTACTCTACATGGACTCCTCTACATAGCGCACAAGTCAAAACATCTGAAGGGTTGTGAAATAGATTCAGAGCTATTTGTTCCAGTTTGTCATGGATTCACACACATTTCTTCTGAAATTTTGCAGCAGTCATAAGCTGCTATGCTTTTATTTGATAATGAATGAGAATGTTTAGCTAAGGCAAATGCTCATGCGCACTAGCTAGCAGCTAAACAACACACATCTCAAGACTTAAACCTGCACTATGTAACTTTGTTGAAAACTACAAAAAACACTTTGGATATTGGATCCAGTAGTTGAAAACATCAACTTATATAACACAAGATGTAGACAATATTTGGATAGAAAAACACAATTTCACAATAGCTAACTATCATGCAGTGCATATTATGGACAACATATTGAATTTGTATTTTCAAAAATCGGAAATAGTGTCACTAATCTGTTCAATAAAATATAATATATATATATATTTAAACAATACAAATTTTAAGACTCTATGAGATATGCCCCACCTGGACAAATTAATGGAATGTTTGTTCAGAGACTATGCATGTTTGGATGGCATATATGAAAGGAATAGGCTACTGAAGGAGATGTGCTATGAAGTTGCACTATAATGCATATGCAATATGGGTGTTTAATCCTAGTCAGTATTTTTTTACTGACATTGATTGAAGAGGGAGTAGGCCAACTTAAAATGGGAGAATAAGCAGCTGTGCAGTGACTTTTGTTTTATTAATGTTGAACATTTTATTATAAATGTTGTCATATAGATCATTTTATGACTGCGGTTCGTAGGAACCATAGGCTGTAACTTAATATAATTCACTCCTTTTTAAATGTATAAAATCTGTCTTTAAGGACACATTGTACAGTTTTATTAAATCATTTGTCAACCCTAATACAGTATACATTCAAGTCTTACGCTATATTCATTTTATAATCTTTGGACTCAAATACACTTGCAATAATCCAGTTGCAATAAATGTGTCAGTGAGGCCTCCGCAGGGGGCAACATAGCAGCTCTGATAAAATTCGCACAATTAACCTGTAGCGTGAACATCTTGTTTTTACATCCTGTTTTAATTCATTATCCCCTCTACCACTATAATGTGCATCTGTTCAGCAGATCTCCATTTAGGGAAAACACAGCTTGAGTTCAATGGTGGTGAAAATGTCCATTGTGTCTGTAACCCCTGTTCCCTAAAGAAGAGGGAGTTCTAAGCAATATGCATCACTCTGTGGGTCAGTGTAAGGACTGAGCTGTGATTATATCAACTGGTGGGTTGGGGGGGGTCCAGTCATGGTTGAGCAGCCGTTGACCTGGAAAGGTGAATTTTACATTGAAGTCAGGTGCGTGTTGAGAACGCATGCCACCTTATGTTTCATACTGATATGACTGGCAGAAACATAATGTCAGATAGCCACTGCTATTGAAACATACCAGACACGTGCTACACAAACAATATTTTAATAACTACTCTTTGCCCTAATCCTTACTCTTAAACCCTTAAACTAATTAATTTCCAGTATATATACTGTATTTTGGGGTATCATTTTAAAAATGTCTTGACAGATAATGGAAATGAACATCTTAAAGCGATGTGTGAGTAAAACCGGTGTTTCCAATATTCTACACAAACAACACCCCCCAATGTAATTGATGGTTGATTGAATCAGGAATTATTGAATGGCATACTGGAGTAACAATTAAGGAGCTGTTACTGGAATGAAATAGAAAGACACAGGGGATAACAAAATTATCAAAAGTTAGAAGAGAGCATGACAGAAGACAAAAGAGGGATTTGAGACTAATTAGAGGATGCACCCACAGTGTCCTCATACTGACTTTCCTGTTGACGTAATTTCCCTGAGGAGAACCACTGTCTCTTGTTGATGTTAGAATGACAAAGTCAACCCCTTTTGTTAGTGCTATCATACAGTAAGAATGAATGTCTTGCCCAGTGGGACACATGGTATACTGAACTGGCAAACTGGCAAAATAACTGACCACACCTTCATCCTCTCTCTGAAATTCCATAAAGGGGTATATCAATCCGTATCCGGGATTTGAGACTATTAGTTTTAATTTCAAATTAAAAAATATATCTACATTTTGTTCTTCAAACTTTTTAAATGCTTTCAAATCCTGATGTTCAGCTGCATTTCTTACATACACCGATCAGCTCGGCTTGTGTTTTGGAACAGGGTAACTGGTTAACCATCTCCAAGATTTACCTGGTCGACCACCTGCCACCTTTGCATGTGTTGGAACATGCTGGTTGACCATCTACTAGCTGGTAACTGGTACAAGGTTGAGCTGGGCCAGAGTATTTTTAATAGATATTTATTATATATATATATATAGTATGTTTATTTAAAATAAATAGTCTAGGGGCATATGGGGTTGCGTAGTTGCAGACCAGTCAAGGTGCACATGCTGACACGCAAGTTTACACACTACAATTGTGTCTCGGCCTGATGTTGGCTCGAGCGGATTTGGAAAATGTTGCTGAAAGCTATCGGTGTCTATCAGTGTAAAAACCCTCATAAAGGATCTGTTAATAACATCTTACTGCTGGATACCACAGCACAACTTCAAAGGTCTAGTGGAGTCCATGCCTCGATGGGTCAGGGCTGTTTTGGTGGCAAAAGTGTGACCTGCACAATATTAGGCATGTGGTCATAATGTTATGGCTGTGTATCTGTAACATTTCTATAGACTTAATTCCAAGGAGGATTGAAATAGAATTTAAGAAAGTAGATATAGTATGTTAACCATCCAAAA
>JACXGM010027214.1:0-14606 GCA_016801145.1 Umbra pygmaea | reverse complement strand
GAAGCCACAACACACAACCTTGAGGCGGATGGGCTACAACAGCATAAGACCCCACTGGGTACCACTCATCTCCACTACAAATAGGAAAAAGAGGCTACAATGTGCAAGAGCTCACCAAAATTGGACAGTTGATGACTGGAAAAATGTTCCCTGGTCTGATGAGTCTCGATTTCTGTTGAGACATTCAGATGGTAGAGTCAGAATTTGGCGTAAACAAAATGAGAACATGGTTCCATCATGCCTTGTTACCACTGTGCAGGCTGGTTGTGGTGGTGTAATGGTTTGGGGGATGTTTTCTTGGCACACTTTAGGCCCCTTAGTGCCAATTGGGCATCATTTAAATGCCACGGCCTATCTGAGCTTGATTGTTCCTGACCATGTCCATCCCTTTATGGCCACCATGTACCCATCGTCTGACAGCTACTTCCAGCAGGATAATGCACCATGTCACAAAGCTCAAATCATTTTAAATTGGTTTCTTGAACATGACAATGAGTTCACTGTACTAAAATGGCCCCCACAGTCACCAGATCTTAACCCAACAGAGCATCTTTGGGATGTGGTGGAACGGGAGTTTTGAGAAGTAAAAAGTTATGTCTTGTCAAACCAATGCTACACAATCTCACATTTCATGGCTATGACCTCATTTTACAAGCTGAATAAATTATAATGTGTTTCTGTACTACCATAAGCCTGGTCCTACACTGTAAAAAATGAATCATGGGTCTTGTAACTTTCATTTAAAAATGACGTGATAATTAAAAATAATGTGTACATTTCAATAATGAAATTGTGGTTTGGTGTTTGATAGAAAATATTGAGAAGATTTCACTAATAAAACCAAGAGATACATTGCCCTCTTTTGTTTAAGTAAATGTAATCAATTTTGAGGGTTTATTTGAGCGAAATAAGCTAATCAAATTAAGGAAAAGGTTACCTATTTATTTTAAGAGAATTGGTTCAATTATGCAATTTAATTTAGAGACACCATTTGAAAGTGAACTGCAGTGATCAGAGGACATTTTGGCGGAGGGGTCGAACGTCAGTCACATAAGAGGTAAGCTGAAGTTTCTCATTATTTCTTAAATAGTTCTTTCATAGACCAGTTATGTTCAATCTTGTTCAGGAGCATCGCTGACGTTGCATATTTTAGTTGTCTCTGGCTACGTTTACACATGGCCGACTATTTTCATAAACAGACATTTCACACTCTTCGTTTTGAAAAATAACATTGTGCACACCTGTCCGATTTCATTAAAGTTTTTGTTTACACGAACCCGTGTATATGCCGGCAAGAGCATTCCAAACGTGTAGGTGGCAGTAAAACAAAAGGGTGAGGTTAGCCAATCAGATTCCTGAAAATAGCCAAATAAAAATGTAAACATAGGTCGCACTTTTGGTGCAGTTGCAAGTTCTGGCGCATACTGTGACGTCGGCTGCCTAAACCTAATTTTTTCTCAGTTTACTTGCAAACGTGCAAACAGAGTTTTCAAAAGTCTCCACTTTGGCCAGAGTTTTTAGAAAGAAACGTGTTCAGAGTCAAATTCTCTCTTTGCATGTAACCGAAGGGCACAAACCAAGGGAAATGTCTCATTTTTTCAAGATAGCCTCTTACGAGCAAACGGGGTCTCATGTCGATGCCTATTTTGACAAGCAGATGAGTTGTCTTTAATAAAAAAAATCTAATTATATGACTTGCGAAACTGCGAACGATTGTGTTATCTCCAGTGTGTACAACACCACCACATGCTTGTCGGTATCCTTGATATTGGGAAGATTTATAGATGTTTTATAGAACAATTTATAGAACTTTTTAAAACTCTTCAAATTATGTATTTCAAAAAATAATAATGTATGACAATTTAAATCTAAGTTATACATTAATAAAATATTCTATAATTTAACTATTTTTTTTCTTTACAGATCAACGTAAGGCTCCTTGTAGCAGTGTCTTTGTAAGCATTCATGCATTTTCAGTGCAAGTGGTGCCTTTTGAAATCATGGTTTCAACAGTGCAAGGTTTGCCAATTGACAGCGTCTTCAAATTGAGCTTTTTTGAGGCACTACAGACGACAGCATGGTCCGTTCACGCATAGCCATACTGTACCTTGCCCACATTACAATTGCCTATGCTCTTTCAAGACGCATGGTGCCCTTTGCACACATATACGTAGAAATCATTTAAATTATGACACTTTGGAGCCAGGGGCAGTGTTTTCCTTTAACTGTAACATTTGTAATATACCACATTCTTCTAAAAAGGACTATTTTCAACATTTAGGTCAACACCTTAGGAGTTACGAAACTGTAGAATGTGTATTTTCTGCTGTCTTACATTTTATATAGATTTGTTTTATTTGTGCTAAAAATAAAGAATAAAAGCATGTTTGATAACAAAAAGTGCATTATGTATTCATTATTATCCTAACCTGAAAAAGGCAGTAAATGTTATAATTAAGTAAATTTCATGTATACATACATACAATAAAAAGCACATTCCACTTATGATATTAAATCCATCATGTGCCATAGACTACATAATTTAGGAAATTTTACTTAATTTATTCGGGTAGATTTCACAATTTTTTTTTTATGTACTCAAATATAATATGTGTGATCTGTTTCCATAATTTTTTAAGTAGATAGCATGTCATATTTTTTTTACAGTGTATTGACAATATATACACAGTTTTGTTATTAAACTACATGAAAGTGTATATATCCAATATGCCATTACTTGGGAATACTGAATATAGTCATTTTGTTTTTCCATTAGTTTACATACAATTCTATTTACATACAATCTATTGATGTTGCTGTTGCGAATTCAATTGGGAAAAAGTTTTTAGAACAATATTACTGTTCTATACAGGAAGACATCACAAGTTTAGGTCAAAAACATATGGATATAAGGTACTCCGCCGAACACAGGGGCACTGAATTAAAATGCAGTTTGCGAGAAAATGCCATCTCACATTAGCAGATTGCAAGATTCTATGAAAGCGTAACATTAGGAAAAGTTTATTATGACACACTTCAACTAGATTTGGCAAGTTTTAACATTACTTACGCCGTCAATTACTTACTAGTACCTAATGTTAAGATAAACAGCATATTAAACAGCATATTACCCTCAGAATTGACCTCAAAATGATTGTCTTTGTATGACCGTATTTTAGCGAATATACTGCTCGTGATTTGCACGTTTTTGTGTCGTTAATTGAATATAATTTCATTATAACTCAACCCAATACTTCAGCCCAATACTCAAACAACAAGAACTGTTTGTTTTACGTTTTCTAAATTAAATAGATCAAGCGGCTCCTGTAGCATAAATAAACATGTTTATTGTAGCAATTGATGCAGCTATAATGAAGGAATTAATTTAATCTTTATTTATTGTCTAATGCCAATACAGGGTACCAGACACATCATCAGACTGTCAAAACTCTCAGGGCTCAGACGACCCATGGCTGGGGGGATTGCATGTGTTACTTTATTGCATGAGCTCTATTAAAAAAAATCCATATCAGGATCATGTTGTTCTTTGGAAAATATATAGCCTATATATTTTATGCTACTGATATGGAATGGTAAATATAATTTCCTTACAGTTTCTCTCTTGAATCATCAGATGTAAAACGTACAGCAGAGAGAGATCTAGAAAGGATATCGACTTTTTAGACATTACCATTTATGAAAACTATACCATTTACCTCAAGCCGCATAGTATAACACACTTTTATGGGCAGACGGTAATAATCAGACAACTCATACAGAATATACCAGTTGGTCAAATCCTTAGACTTACAATATTAAATACTAAGGGTATTAATACATTAATACTAAGGGTTTTAATACAGGGTATTCACCTGCTCGTGCCGTTATTATTCTTACGATCTTAAAAAATTTGCTATATGCACAGCAGAATTAGTTTTGATCTTAAAAAAATACATGCATTTTAGAGATAGTAATTTAAATTACTGTCACTTGTTTGTTATAGACGTGTAAACCATTGAATTATTATAGAGACCATCGGAATTTGAACAGTAGCCTATAGACTAAACCCTTTAACAAAGCTAGTGGCTCAGCAGACTTCATTTTGACGTAAAAAATAAAATAAAAGTATTTTATAGTAAAAAAACTAATTGGGTTATGATCAGTGTGGTCATAGGCTACATTACGAGTGTATGGATGTGTCATACCTTTTCCATACACTATGGCGCACGTTGCTCAAACGGTCGGAATCATAATGAGTTTGTTTAAATTACATTACATATATATGCCTTTCTAAAAAAGGTCAGATGAACACTGTAGATGGCACCCAGATTAACATAAAAGCCCACCCGAAGAATTGTACAGTAGGCTTCATGAATCAAACAGCATTCCACTGAATGTACCGGTGATAATAAGTGGAAAATTTGCTTATAAATATGATTGCATGAGGTTGGAATACAATTTATTCAGCAGGACAAATATCATGTCATATATTTAGGCTAAATTATGACGCTACTATGGATTATTACTATTACTGTTTGTTAAAAATATTCATTTGAAGAACAGCATATTTCTAAATGCATTAGACTTTTATCCTTTTTACTGGTGAATCGAGTAGAAATCATGCGCCCATCATTTTACACTACATGGCACCTTCTGTCAAGCTTGGAAATTTGGATTGTGTCGTACATTTAATGAACCTCATTGTAGTTTATGTTTCCCGCAGGTAATTAGGGGTGTGTTGATAGGCAAATCGTAGAGACTGTGCATCAGCACTGATGCTAAGAACAAGTGGTATTTATTAATTGAGATTTAATTGAGCCCAAAATCACATGAAATACGTTCTGAGGGAACTATTTTGTAAAACAGAAATATGTGAAATATGAACATATTAGAGGGTGAATAACGTTTGTAGGGAACTAAATTGAACACTCCAATAATGTTAAATATGAACAAATGAAGATCAAGACGTAGCATGTAAATAGCATAGTTTTTGATTGGGTGGAGGTCGGGGATGGTGGATGGACGTATAAATTTGCGCCTTCTATAACAGTGTTCACAATTTCAAATCCAGACCGGAACTTTGTGTGTTTTCTTCTACATTGCTTGCATCATGAAGGCAGATGATTGTCATTTTTTGTAATGTTAACCCTAACCTTAATCCTAACCTTAACCTCAGTAATGTCATGTCTAACCTTAACCGTTAGTATCCTCATACCTAACAGTAACTGTGAATGTTGCAAAATAACTTTGAACACTATGAAATGTATGGAATGTGTGAAATGTGCTCACATAAATCCGCTAAACAAAATGTACAGGGGCAATGTAATAGAAGTACAAATATAGCCTAATAACGAAATGTGCAGTTCAAACGAAAAAAATAATGAAATATGTTGGCATATAACGTAATTCTGGTTTTCAAAATATTTTCCTGAGAATGTAATTTGGGAGAAATGTATGGTTGGAGATTTCCTACCGGTGTGCATAAAACGGTCATAGGAACTTTTTTGCAAAGGCGCATTCTTAATTCTCTTCGTAAGTACAAATTTATGATTTTTTAAATGCAAGCTTGATAATATATACTAACACTTTTTAGTGATTTTTTACGCCAGTGCGACTGGGGTATTCAGACAAGAAAAAAATCACTTAAATGTACAGTGAACCCTCGTTTTTTGCGGGGGTTACGTTCCAAAAAGAACCTGTGATAGGCAAAATCTGTAAAGTAGTAACCTTTATTTTTTTTACAATTATTATACAATGAAATACTCCATAATACATTGAAATCAAAGAACAAAACCTTTTTACAGGCCCAAGTATTTAAGAAATAAAAGTACTGTACAAACATTTTTTTTTACAAATAACTACTGTACTGTAAAATAATAATTTTAATCATCAATACAAACTGAAGGCTTCAAATTGCGGAGATCAGCACCGCCCCACCGCAACCCGAGTCATTGGATTAGAACGGGAGAGAAATGATTATGAAAAAAAATACAAAGTACAGTAGGACTAATAGTGACTCACATGTATTTCACTGCTCTTCTAACTGAGCCGCTGCATCCTGCAAATACATGAAGCAGCGAGACTGTGAAAGGTGAACCGCGATATAGCAAGGGTTCACTGTATAAGCCAGGTTATGTTTTTCGTGTACCCACAAAGATTAATGCGGGTACTCCACTATGGCAATAGCTGGTTTTATATAATCAGAACGTGGTGGGTTGGGTGCTTAACATTTCTGTTGGGTGTTTAACATTTGTTACACAATGACTAGGTGAGTGCCCATCAATGCAGGTCTGGGCGAGGGGAGATTAGGTGTCACCTTTCTACAAAAATGATGCAGGTTTTTATAAGGGTGTGAGCAATGCTGATATTTTTTACACAAAACAAGATTTCTGTGCAATGTACATGGGTGTGCGTTAATATCGGGTGTGCGCTTTATGCGCTAAAAATACTTTAAAAATGACAACTCAGCTATCTTGATTCTGATTGGCCAAATGTCTTGAGACGTCTCATCAAAAATGTTTCATTGAGAAGATTGGGACGTGATAACAGCTCTGAAACATCTTTAGTATCACTCTTGGAATTTGTGCTGGCCGCTTGACCCCCGCCCCGAAATAAATACTTGGATTTACACCATTTGCTTAAATGACATATTGGTTCAAAACGGCAATTATTTTTTGTGAGTTTCTTTTCCGATTTTCCTGCCTATCCAATTCCCACTAACCCTGCCTTGCCAGCAGCTCCGCCACTCCTTGGACAGATCTGTGGAATGACCAGGGGTGCGCACATGATTCATCCAAACACAAGTCGCCCGAGCCACCAATTCTTTTTGCACTGTTCACCCAACACAGAAGCCTTTAGTCAGATCATGCACAGGATGTTTATGCTCACCGACTATTCTTCCACAACTAAATATACAGGCGCCTGATCTGAACACAAGGAGTTGCTGGAGAGTGACGTGGCAGGATAGAGAATCTGACTTATCTAACCCAAATCCCAGGCAGCGCTATGACAATTTGTGCTGCCTCATGCAGGTGGCCCTGGGAATGTCAGAGAACCCATGGTCAGGCATCCTTTTGTGGAGTTTTGAAAAGAATAAGAAACTACATTCCGTGATGTGAAAATCATGAATGATTCACATAATAATTTCAGTGAATTGGGCATTGTCAGTCAGCTGAAAGATATGATAACTTCAACCCACTTTTGTGAAATACTTTAGGCTGGAGGTTTGGCCGCACACCTAAAGCCTCCACTCAACATTCAGGAACAATCCTGTGCAAAGCACAGAACAGAGTTTCTGCATTACTAAACCTGGACTGTGTCAACACCATCGCTTCAGCTGGAGTTCCATGACATAGCAGGGGGGACAGGGAACCAACAACACAGGCAGTAAGTCTAAGAGCAAACTTAATTTAAGGGAACATGCAATCATCAAATACAACACCAGTAGGACTGGTATCTGCTCCTTTATGCAAGGAGAAACAGGAGGAGCACTGCCAGAGCCTTACAAAATGACCTCCAGTGGGCTGCTGGCGTGTATATTTCTGACCAAACTTTTATAAACTGACTCCATGAGGGTGGCATAAGGGCCTGATGTCCTCTATTGGAACCTGTGTTCATAGCCCAGCACTTGATTGGCTTTTTGCCGGTTTGGCAGTGGGTCAGTGATGATCTGTTGAGGCATATCCTTGGAGGGATGCACATGCTATTCTTGGAGAGCCATCGTCCGACTTTACAATGTGCAGTGGGCCCTGGGTTCCTTTTGGTGCAGGACAATGCCCAAATCAGGTGGACAGAGAGTGTAGGCAGTTCCTGGATGATGAAGGCTTCGATGACATTGACTGGCCCACACATTCCCCAGACTGGAATCCAGTTGAGAACCTCTGAGATGTTTTGTATTGGTGCATCTGATGCTGTAAAGTAGTGCCACAGATTATCCAGGATGCTCTGATCCAGATCTGGGAGGAAAACCACAGGACACCATCCGCCGTGTCTTCAGGAGCATGCCTAGACATTTTTGGGAGAGCATACAGGCATGTGGAGGCCATACACACTACTGAGTAAGTTCAGTTTGAATCCAGCCCTCAATCGGTTGGTGATTTTGGATTTTGGTACGTCATTTTGTTCTCAATGCTTTACTGTACATTGTGTAAATCATTGAGAACAATGATTGTGAAAATCATTGTTCTCAATGATTTACACAATGTACAGTAAAGAATTTGATCTTCAATATGTTTTGGTTATTGAAACCCAATGTGTGATTTGAGTGTTCCCTTCATTATTTTGAGCAGTGTAATAAATAGGCCTTTTATATGAATAGTGTTGTTTATTGACAGTACATTTGCCTTCACAAAAAATCAAATGATTATGAATGAATGTTATAGATGCGTTAATGCTATGTTCCTTTTTTGAAGATATATGCTGGAAGGTGAACATTGCTAGCTATTTGTTAACTGCAGCATTTGACCTAGTAAGCTCCATAAATCATTAGACAGTGACTATTTTTTTTGGGTTCTGTACGCTAACACTTTCAGTTTGAAAGCATACAGTACATGTACAATGACAATGATATTGCAATACATACTCTCAACTTTAATTTGCGGGTATATTCATACATTTCAGATTAAATGTTCGAAATGCACCTTTTGTATATTTGGACAAACAATTGTCCCCCCATTTTCAGGCACCAAAAAAACATTGGACAGTTCAACATAATGTAGAATAAAGTAATAATTGTCAATATTTGGCTGCTTAACCTTTGCCTGCAATGACTTCTGCAATGAATTCTGCCATGCATCGACATCACCAGATGCTGGGTTTCTTCCCTGGTGATGCTCTGCCAGGCCCGTAATGCAGCCATCTTCAGTTCCTGCTTGCTTCAGAACTTACTGCCTTCAGTCCCCTTTTCAGCATGTAAAATATATATTTAATTGGATTCAGATCCAGTGATTGACTAGGCCAGTTAAGTATTTTCCCATTTTTGGCCATCAAAAAAAACTTTGTTGATCCATCAGTATGTTTCGTCATTGTCTTGTTGCATGATGATATTTGGAAGCATTTGGTGTTATCTGAGCACAAGCTATTATACCCGGTCCACCATGTTTCATGGATGAGGTGGTACTGTATACTTTGATCATGGGCATTTCTAATTTTCTCCACACTTTCGTCTTTCCAGCACTCTGGTACATGTTAATCTTTGACTCGTCTATCCACAATACTTTTTTCCAGAACTGTTGGGGCACTTTTCACCAAACTGTTATCTCACCTTTCTGTTCTTCAAGCTTAGTGGTTTGCATCTTATAGTGTACCCTCTGTAGTCCTGCTGGTGTAGTCTTCCACGTATGGTAGATTTTGACACATCTACACCTGCATCTACTGTAGGTGAGTGTTTCTTTTCATTATTTTTTCACAATTTTTATCCTTATCCTGGATATCCTGGATCTTGGATAGATGCTGGATGGTGAGAAGCACTCACATGGTTCATTATACCCAATGTCGCAGAGCCGGCTGATTCTTTTCACACTGCTCATCCAACACGGAAGCCTTTAGTCAGCTGATGTACCAGGGTGATGTTTTTGATCTGTTGGGCTGTTGTCAGTACTCTCCGGTTATCTATTACATCCAGGGTCTATCTGGTCTTTTGGGTTCAATTGAGTACACCAGTTGTTTTTTCCTTGTTATTGATGAATCAATCTGTTGACTTAAGCATGCCAAGGGTTTTTAAAATGTTTCTGATTTATTGATTTTCATTTCTGAGCCTTATGACTGCCAGCTTCATTTGCATCAAAGACTGCTGCAGGTCAGGCCTGGCAGAGCATCACCAGGGAAGTTACCCAGAATAAATATAGACAAATATTACTTTATTCCACATTGTGCTACACTGTCCAATGTTTTTTGTTGCCCAGAAATTAAATATCATGCGATGTGGATACGTCCAAAATTCCAAACTGGAATGCTTCCAGACATGTGCCAACATCCTGATTGCAAACATGACATTATAATTTTCACCAAATATGTGTTCAGACAATTGAGACATACACTCACCTAAAGGATTATTAGGAACACCATACTAATACTGTGTTTGACCCCCTTTTGGCTTCAGAACTGCCTTAATTCTACGTGGCATTGATTCAACAAGGTGCTGAAAGCATTCTTTAGAAATGTTGGCCCATATTGATAGGATAGCATCTTGCATTTGATGGAGATTTGTGGGATGCATATCCAGGGCACAAAGCTCCCGTTCCAAGACATCCCAAAGATGCTCTATTGGGTTGAGATCTGGTGACTGTGGGGGCCATTTTAGTACAGTGAACTCATTGTCATGTTCAAGAAACCAATTTGAAATGATTTGAGTTTTTGACATGGTGCATTATCCTGCTGGAAGTAGCCGTCAGAGGATGGGTACATGGTGGCCATAAAGGGATGGACAAGTTCAGAAACAATGCTCAGGTAGGCCGTGACATTTAAACAATGCCCAATTGGGCCTAAGAGGCCTAAACTGTGCCAAGAAAACATCCCCCACACCATTACACCACCACCATCAGCCTACACAGTGATAACAAGGCATGATGGATCGATGTTCTCATTCTGTTTACGCCAAATTCTGACTCTACCATCTGAATGTCTCAACAGAAATCGAGACTCATCAGACCAGGCAACATTTTTCCAGTCTTCAACTGTCCAATTTTGGTGAGCTCTTGCAAATTGTAGCCTCTTTTTCCTATTTGTAGTGGAGATGACTGGTACCTGGTGGGGTCTTCTGCTGTTGTAGCCCATCCGCCTCAAGGTTTTGCGTGTTGTGGCTTCACAAATGCTTTGCTGCATACCTCGGTTGTAACAAGTGGTTATTTCAGTTGCTCTTCTATCAGCTTGAAGCTGTCGGCCCATTCTCCTCCGACCTTTAGCATCAACAAGGCATTTTCGTCCACAGGACTGCCACATACTGGATGTTTTTTCCCTTTTCACACCATTCTTTGTAAACCCTAGAAATGGTTGTGCGTGACAATCCCATTAACTGAGCAGATAGTTCAGGTGATTGTCTTTACCAGGACCACACCCCTAAATGCATTGAAGCAACTGCCATGTGGTTGGTTGAGTAGATAATTAATGAGAAATTGATTGGGTGTTCCTAATAATCCACTTAGGTGAGTGTATATATACTGTATATAGGAAGCTTTAATTTGTAATGTTTTTGTTTTGGAATGCGAAAGCGGACAGGGCGTTCCTCTCACTGAAGGTCCTGTTCTCCTCTCCTTCTGTGTTGGCTCAACCTAATCCATTACATCTGTTCATGGTGGTGGTGGATACTTCAGAGGCAGGGGTCGGGGCAGTTCTGTCACAGGTGTCAGGCACCCCAGGTAAGCTCTGCTTTTGAGCGTTCTTTTCTAAGAAGCTGACACCTGCTAAATGGAATTATGTCGTCAGTGATCCTGAGCTGTTGGCTGTAATCAAGTCCCTTATGGCATGGAGGCACTGGCATGAGGGGGCTAAACATCCTTCTCTTGTTTGGACTAACCCCTGTAACCTGGACTACATCCAGGTGAGGCCAGGCAAGGTGGTCCCTGTTCCAGGCCGGTTTACATTTACTTTCTCTACTCTCTCAGTAAGACGTGGAGGAGAGACCAGTGGATGACAGTCCAATCCTGCTGGGAGCCTGCATCGTGGCACCAGTTAGTAAGCAAACTAAACACCAAGATAGGCACTGGTGGCCAGGTACTGGTGGCCAACCTTAGCCAAGGAAGTGAGTGGTTATGTTTGTCTCCTGCTTGATGTGCACTCAGAGAAAGGCACTGAAACACAATTTCAATGCCTCTTACGGTTTCACAATGACATTTATCCATAGACCTTTTTGACCAACCCCCCCTTCTAGGTTGCACCGCCATCTTGGTTGGTCTGGACTGATTCTTGATGGCTTGCCTCCAAACACACCCTTTCAAAACAGCACACCTTAACATAATGATAGGACAAGATCTCGGTCCCACTGTCAACTTAAGTCAAAATTCTCTGTGTCGCTCTGGACAGTTCCCTTGAGTTTGAAGCCCACATCAAAACAATTACACAGACTTCAGTCTTCCACTTAGGCTACATCTCACTTCTCACATCTAGTCTGGACTACTGCAATTCTCTTCTAACTGGTATCTCTACAAAGCTCAAGAAAAGACTCAACTTGTTCAGGAATATGCTGCTAGAATCCTCCCTGGTATTGGATCAACTGTACCACGCACATCACACTTTTTGCATTTTTACCTCCTACCAGGCTATGTCCCTTCCTGCTCCCTCGCTCTTCCTCAGCAGGCCTCCAAGGCTCTGGAATGCACTTCCCTCGCCCTTTAGACAGGCACATTCATCATATCATTACTGAACACCTACCTTTTTTAAGGAAGCTTTTAATTTGGTGACTTTAAGGCACCTTTGAGCATTTGCCATTAAAACCACACAGTAACGCTATTCCTGCATTTGACTCCAGTCCTTCATTGCACCCTCAACATTACAATAAGTGACAGTATAAACATACAGGGAACTGAAGGTTAGCTACATATAATGCTATCTTGAATATGTTTACTATATATATCATGTATATGAACGTTAACTAAACAAGTATTTTCAGTCCAGGGGGAAGTACAATTAATACCTAAATATATATATAACTTCCTTTGTTAATATTAACATAGACACAAATGTTTATTATTAATTACAGCATTTACTAATGGCAAACTATTAATGTACTCTTACTGTAAAGTGTTACCCCCAAAACTAAAGAAATTGTATTTACTCAAATATAGTAAACTCTTCTAACGTGGAACTGACTGAATCTTAAGACCTTTGCAAGATAATATGCAAACAGACAATTGTTAAACAAGTAAAATGTGTAAAATTCAAAAATGGTTGAAGACAAGTTTTACATGATGTTTTAAAAGGTTCTACTGGACTCCACATTTCATGATATAAATGTATATTCAGTAGGACAGTCTTTGTCATAATAGTCAGTGGTTCAAGCCTGAATATAGATTCACTGACTTTCCCTGGACCTCCAGCACAAGGCAGCGCAAATTGATCTGTCCAAGGAGTTGCAGATCTGCTGAAAAGGCAGGATTAGAGAGGGAATTGGGAAGTGAGAAAAATCTGGAAAAATCACACGGACAGGGAAGATGTCCCCCCTGTGGTGGTTGAGGGTAAGAAGAAGGGGCACGCCAGGCTGAGATGATGATGCCGCCGGTTCTGGCTTTGATGGTGTTGGACCACCAGAGCTCTCTGCAGCTGCCACAACCTCTCTTCGGGGGTCTTGTCAGGCATAGTTACTTCCCGGGGGTCTCAATGACCGTCGTCTCATCCCCGGGGATCTCGCCGGCCATCGTCTCATTCCCGGTGGTCTCGGAGGCCGTCGTCTCATCCACAGGTCTCTCGGCAGCTGTTGTCTCATCCCTGGGTCTTTTGGTGGCCATCGTCACCTCCTTGGGGGTCTCGGCGGCCATCGTCACCTCTCCGGGGGTCCCAGCAGTTGGAGTCATGTCTGCTGCCTCTGGTGGGAGTGCGGCAGCATGGGGTGGAGCCTCAACTTCAGCCGCTGTTAGCCCCTGGTCAGCAGGGGAAGAAGCCTTCCCTGGAGCTGCTGAAGGAGGTTGCTGGGTTTCACAGGGGCCAGCACCTCTGGCTGCGGCGTTGGGGGAGAGACCCCCACGTTGGTCGCAGATGGGAGCACTTCTGAGGGCTAGGGTGTGGTCAACACTGGTCAACACTAGTAAACACATTTGCCTATTTCTGATCACATAGTTACACATAGTGATATAGTTGTTAGCTACAGTATTGAGCTTCTGAGTTAGACCTACCAGTAACACGCAACTGCCTGTTGCTGTATATTTGATTGATATGAGAAGAAGAATGCACTACCTTTGTCATTATAGTGTACCCATGTACAACGAGATTAAAGCAAATTCTTTTTCAGTGTGTTAACATTGACGTAAAGAAATTTTAATAGCAAGGAATAAGTAGTGCAAAACAAGGATAGTACTGTTGGTGCACAGTTCAGAGACATTATATTACATGTATATAAAATAGAAAGGTAAAAATGGATTGTATACAGTTTGTAGTAATGACCGATCAACTACAGGATGGTGAGCAGTGAGGTGCCCCATTTTGTGTTCTTTCATATTGGCAGTAATCGTTTTGTGTACTGCATAAAGTCGACTCTTAGTACAGATTTTTTGTTTAATTATATTAAACATAACATTGTAAGACTAGTAATATAATATTAACACACTGTACATAGTTTTCTATATGGTTCACACTGAATATCCATATTTAAAAACATTTGTTTTACTTACTGTTTTATATACTGCATGTCTATATTATACTTACTACTAATATAATATAGTACTATATAATATACTGCTACTACATAGTACATATCTGTACATGTTGTTAGTACATGGATCATGCTATTACATAGCCATATTTATTCTGCTTTTATAATTTAACTGCTGACACAGTAATCTATTTAACTTCCTATCATTTACAGGACAACCACACGTTTTCAGCTAGAGATCCAAGCAGCAAGCAAATCTTCTCACCACCCAGTTTATAGACCCATCAAAGGAGGCTGCTACGACTTT
>JACXGM010027213.1:0-14576 GCA_016801145.1 Umbra pygmaea | reverse complement strand
TGCATCATACTTGGTCCTGTTAAGACAGATCGATTAGGTTTTACTCTTACATTTATATTGTTTTTATAAACATAGTATATTTTCTAAACAGCATAATAAACCGCAAAATGGTGCAAGTTCAGACTGAGTTACAGTCAAAATTACATGAGAAAATTGTAAGCAAATGTACAATTAGTGCGTTTTAGAGGTAGATCAAATTGGTATGTAAAGTTTCAGACAAATACAATGTAATAAATTAACACTTGAGTACGACTGTGCAACCGGTTATTGTGCAAAATAACAGTAGATAAATAACGTACTGAAAATAAAATGCTGTGCAAGTCAGTGGGTCCAAAGGCGTCAAGGGGCAAAAGTATATGTATTTCACAGTACTGTACTGTACAAGCACAAAGACAACGATACCAGCCACTCAATAGATTACTATTGTTTTTTTGGATGGTGAGTGAAGATAATCTACCAGCCAGCTGCATATTTTACCATTTGGCTGGTAAAAGGTGTTAATTTTGAACCCTGATTATTAACACAACACTGGGGAAATTCCTATGCAACAGCAGCTCTTACTAATAAAAATAAATCAAATTAGCAGCGCTATGAATACAGCATTACAAAACAACATTTTCGGCATTTTTGTTACATTTTGTTTGCACAGAGTCAGACGTACCATTGCGACATGTATATGGACAACCTGATGGAATTGTTAGCTAGCTAACTTAGTAGCCTACATAAACAGAGGTAAAAACGAACTTATATTTACCTTAGATTTGAAATTCATCCATCGTTGTCCTTCTCACGAAACAACTCAGAGCAAAACAATACACCACACCCCAGTCCAGCTGGTGGCAGTAATGCACCATTCAAATTAGTTGCCAGCTGCCATATAACCGAAAGAAGTAAAAACTCGACACAATGTGGCATAGAAACAACAGCGCAAGCTAGTGGTTCGGCGGTGTAATTGCAGCGCAATGCAAACATTGTATAAATGCTTTTGACAATTTCAGCTTTGCGCGTGCCTGCGCCGGAGGTTACGCATAAACTTCTACGCAGAAGTATAAATCCCCCTTTATTCTCCGTAATACGGGAAGCCTATCATAATAGTTGCATAAACAATGCATGTCCCTGCATGACCAAGAAGACGTGTTAACAAAACATTTACATATATCTAGATAAGCTATAACCCTTATCGCATAGCCTGCCAACTGCCTGTAAAATAAACATCCCATCCCCATAGAAACAGTTACTCTCCCTAGTACTCTGGGGAGGAGGAGTGCCGGACAGGACAGGTACCAGGGGTGTTCGTGACAGGTGACCATATATTGATTTCCAAAAAAGAGGACACTGCCTAGTAGCTAAATGTCGCTAAATGAGTCATATGCTAATTAACATATTTGTGACGTCATCACGTCCACTGAACTACGATTCTGCACACGACAGAAACAGGAATGAAAAAGCTGTCTAAAACTCTCTTGTGATTAAGTGCATAAAAAACTCTTCTAATTACATACATGAAAATACATTCATAAAATAAATGGTCAAATTAAACTCTTAATTTAAAACAAAAGGGAGCAAACAATACAAATTAGTGATTGTTCCTTGACAATGCTGTTTGCACATGCGCAGCTCTATAGCGTGGGCCAAGTCAGCTGCGGTGTGGTTTGTGCTGCTCCGCCTTCTCCCCTGCTCACCACTCTCTCGCTCTCTCTCTCAGTTGCACTGAATAGAATAGAGGAAGAGGTTTGCCTCCAAGTCCTTGCAGGAAAGCAAGACCACACTTGGGCAGGCATGGTGGCCTAGTGG
The DNA here is from genome assembly GCA_016801145.1 of Umbra pygmaea. Taxonomy (NCBI): domain Eukaryota; kingdom Metazoa; phylum Chordata; class Actinopteri; order Esociformes; family Umbridae; genus Umbra; species Umbra pygmaea. The sequence continues at coordinate 12,782 of JACXGM010027213.1, read as the reverse complement.
ATAGCACTGTGGCCTCACAGCAAGTAGATAAACATGTATATGTTGCATTTAGATTTTATTTGTACATACTTGTACATTTCACCTTATGCATGTAACATTTGTATAATACCCATAAAGGTACTGCACAGTACATGAAGAAACCCCAATATACATGAGCAGGCATGGTGGCCTAGTGGATAGCACTGTGGCCTCACAGCAAGAAGGTTCTGGGTTTGAACCCCGGTTGTCCTGGGCCTTTCTGTGTGGAGTTTGCATGTTCTCCCCGTGTCTGCGCGGGTTTCCTCCGGTTGCTCCAGTTTCCCCCACCATCAAAAACATGCAGGTTAGGTTTTCCAGTCAGTGCCCCTGATGAAAGCACTGGCTTAGTTCTGGAGTTAATCCCTGGGTGCTGTAAATGGCTGCCCACTGCAACCTTAAGGGATGGGTTTAATGCAGACAATGAATTTCGCTAAATGTATGTGTAAATGACAAATAAAGTACCTTTATACATGGATATTTATGTTAACAATAGTTATTTTTTTACAATTTGATAAAAGGACAGACTATTAGCTTATACATGGCAAATATGAACTGAACAGAATAATGATTTGCAAAAGTCTTCTTTGAATTGAGCTTTAATTATACATCCTACATTTTCAATGGGAGCAGAAGTGACAATGGCTGACAGGTCGGATCGCACCACCTGCCAGTCAAGGCAGGGGCCCAGGCGCATGTGTTCCGCATTGGGAGATCCAAAAGGTTTCTTATCCCTGTCAAACCCATGTGGGATCCACCTTTCCTCTGCGCATATTTTAAACAGACAAAGTGCACGGCAACATTTGATATTAAAATGACACATCCATGTATGTGATGTCTGATTTCACTGGGCGACACTGTGGCCCGGTGTGCCGGAGCTGAGAAGCCTACAGACGCCACTCACTCCATCTTCTTCTCACCCACACACCACTATTTGTGTGTCTCTCACAGACCAGGTCTTTAAATCTATAATGTATGTATTCTTTTACAAGCTTGCATAGACTAGGAAAAATCTAAGCCAACTCCCTTTTAGAGAAAGAAAAGTTGTACAGCTCTGACACAGGTGTTAAATGTGTTCTGTGTAATGGCTTGGGAGGTTAAGGAGATTTCACTGAAGGTTTGTGAGCTGGATAGATTGTATTATATCTCCAACACTATGTTGCCAGCTATAGCAGAAAGGCTATAACTGCAGCCTTTCTTGAAACAGCGGATAGAATGTGTTATATAAAAAACATTGAGGTTGAGCTTAAGAAAGGTAAGTGAGTGGGAGCCCGAACAGAGATGATGGCAAAGGCATAAGAGTGAAAACCACTCACACAAGAAAATCTAGGAAGAGTAGGGGTGAATGAAAGCAATGTAATAGGGTTTTTGGCCCACAGAGACAGCCTTAAGCAGGTAATTGGTTAAACAGGATGGGCGGAGGTTTGTCTGATCAGCTTAGGTGGCTGCAACCGCAGAAGGTAATTCTGAGAGTGGGGTCCTGGAGCAGTAAGAAGATTGTTAGTTGGGGATAGACCTAATTAAAATGTGATTTGCGGCGTTACTCAAACTATGGGGCGTGCCCCACTGGTGGGGAATAGAGACATGCCAAGTGGGGCGCGACAAACGGGAGGACATTTTGTAATTTTTGTGCCCATCTCAATTAATTACTTTATTTATTGAAGATATATTTATATGTGTAGTTTTATTTTGAGTGTAAGCCTTAAATCAGTATTTGAATTATAATAAATATGAAAACTTGTACAAAACAGTAACAATGTGCTCAAAAGTCGGAAAATTCACGTTAATTTTTTACCTGTCAGTGCCGTTGCCATGATGCGTTGCTATGGGTGGCTTCTGACACTGCCGTGTCTATTTTTTTTCTTTTTGTTGTACGTAATTATTCTGCTCATTGTAAAAATGAAATACAATATGTTTATATCAGTAATTCCATATTCATAATGTGACTAAACTGTCTGCGGTTCATTAGCGGTTGGGAACCTCTAGGCTCGTGAGCATAGCTGTACAAAATGCTTGCGAGCCATATGGGCATTCTGTGGCTCGATGGCAGGATAAAATAAGCCAAGCACAATTTTGAACCTTTTCCATCATAATCAAAGCTATTATGCGAATGTAGGCTGGCAAGGGAGTTAGTGTCTCCTCAAAACAACTGAATGAGACAATCATCGATATTTCAAAAATAAAACAACACAGATGTTGAAAAATGTGACATTACAAAGTTTAAAAAGTACTCGTTATTATAAAGTAACACTGTCCGACAGCGATATGCGCAGGTGAAGGTATGTGAGAAGAGGTAATGCTTCCATCGTGCTTTGATTAGTTATGATCGGATATAATTGGTTCATACGCGATAATCCATTGAGATGACGAGCGACTCCACTTGCTGAGGTTTCCAGGTCAGACACTGAGATTCTGTCTTGGACAGAGAACTGACCATTCTTTTTCCCTTTGCTACATCTTATGTCTGTGAGATGGGATTTTCTGCTGTTGCTTCACTGAAAACCAAACACAGATCTCATCTTAACATTGAGCATGATTTGAGAATGGCAGTATCAAGCCTATAACCTCGTTTTGAAAAAACAATTCTGCAAAACAGGTTCACTGCAGCCACTAAAATAGTGAACAAGGTTAATAATTCTTTGTCAATTTTGTTTGTTCTTCTTGCATGCAGTTTTGCAAAGTGACAAAATGAAGCAAGCACAATAGTCCACAATTTTATTTTCTCTTTTTCTAAATTTGATGTTATCAAGGGCAAAATACAAACACTGCATTATTATTATTTATTTATTTATTTATTTATTTATTAACATAATCTTATTTCATGCAAAATGATAATATAATATAGCTTTTATTTTCTCTTTCAAAGTTAATGCTGTTATTTAAGGTTTTGTTTTTAAAATATGATGTTAATAATATTCATTAACAGTGAAATTTAAAACCTAGTTTTTAAACATTTTGTTGGGGTGATTGCGGACATAGATATCCAGTATAAAGGCTAGATGTCTCGTCAGCGCTGCTGGCCAATGGAGGTCGACGTCCGCACCTGGCGGCCATCTTGCCACAGACAGCTCGCTTACTCATAACATTGTGCATGTATCTTGAAATAACCATAACTTGCTCAATTTTCTACTGATTTTCAAACGGTTTGGTTTGTTAAAAATGTCAGAGATGTAGTTATGACACTGCATATTTTTTGGAAAAAAATGCAAATTATATATAAATCATCCAGAATAATAGCCACGTTAATAACAGTTGTAAGAAACCAAACCGTTTGTAAATCCGTCAAGATTTCAGCGAGATTAGAGTATTTGTGATCACTCACCTTACATTAGGTACCATAGAGCCCACCAAGCTTGCCTGTGACAAGATGGCCGCCAGTGATGACGTTAGAGACTCAGCCATAAGTCATCTAGCCTTTATAATGGATATCTATGATTGCGGACAGGTGGGGCTCCGAACCCTTCCTACCTCCAATGTGGGGAATGGCAGAAAAAGTTTGAGAAACACTGGTCTAAGCAAATGTTGTTTTTCCTCCATCTCCCTCTTTTCCTCTTTTACTCCTGTTCCAGACAGGAATTTTCTGTGTGTGTGCTGAGATGATTGACAGGTGGCACAGAGTGAAACTATAGCTTTGTCAGTCAGAGAATGACATCAGCAGAAATAGAGGTGTGTTAGCCACAGCTGGGAACATAAAGCTGAAGCTTGAGGGCACAATCATCTAATTTATCAAGCGTTATCTTACATTTAATTGATTTGATGACTGTAAAGGTCTTACTGCTGCCAAGGGTTATGGTATTAATTTACTTGTACTCTCAAAAAGGCATTTTAATAATGTAATAATTGCATTGGATTAATATGTAGCAATTGTCTAATCCAGAGTAGATCATTTTGTAACTGACACAAAATGGAAACTTAGGTTCTGTTGTTAGATCAGTTAGCATGACCCCTATGACATTTCACCTCCTTGATCTACTGTTGTAGCTTACTGTGCGCATGGAATAGTTTAAATACTGGCTTTAGAATTCACAGAAACCGCATCCTGTGAGTAATCTAAAACGATAAACAATGTGTTTTGATTGTTTTTGTTGTTGTTTGTATTTTGATTTCTCCCGATTTTCCTCCCTTCCTAATTCCCTCACTAATACTGCATTGTCGGCAGCTCCACATTACCTTGTGATCTGTGGGATGATGAGGGGCTCCCCGCATGTCATCCGAGGCAGCGATTCTTTTCACACTGTTAACCGAACATGGATGCCTTTAGTGGGATCATGCACGGGATGATTATGTTCACCAACTATACTTACATGGTTGAATCTACAGGCACCCGATCTGAACATAAGGAGTCGCTTGAGAGTGACGTGGTAGAAAAGATAATCAGATTTATCTAACCCAAATTAGTGATGGGAATTACAGCTCTTTGAAAGCAGCCGGATCTTATGGCTCTGTTCTTTTTAAAGAGACATTCAAAAGAGCCTTTGAAAAGAACAGCTCATCTTTCTTTTGTGGGGAGGGGCGGTGGCAGGTACTTGTTTTTTGTGAAATAATCGCTAGGAAATAATAATAATTAGTATACTAAATTATTTGTATTGCCAGATCTAATGTAAATTATTTCCAGTGTAAATGTTACACAAGGTTTACAATCCCTCTGCTTTGTCTCCCTCTGTATTAAATGTAATAAAGTTGCCTTGACTTGAATGTAATTTATGCTAGACTTTACTTGAGAAAATGTTTTAATTTCACATTCAAAACAAAAACTGATTTTAGGACAAATCAGATAGCTAAACAATTATCTGAAACTTTCTAACCTAAGAATTGTAAAACGATGTTGAATGAAATGTTGCTATTTTTGGTAAAGTGCATCCAAATGCTGCTGCGTTTTTATTTGGCACATTTTGTTTTCCAAAAGTTGTCGACGTAACATCTTTCTATTGTAGTGATGCTGTTCTCATTGACTGACTTGTTTAGAATGTTCACTATCACTACTCATCTGACGTCATGAAGGGGAGTTGATCAAGCAGTCATTGACATTTGGGAAGAACAATAAATAGAACGTCTTTCACTTATTAAGACTTGTTTCTCTTCATTCGTAACAAAGTGCCATTCAAAGGAAATGGATCATTCGCGATCGTCACATCACTAACTCAAATCCCCGGTGCCAACTATGCCATTTTTGCATTGCCTCGTGCAGGAGGCCTGAGGAAAGTCAGAGAACACATGGTCAGAGAACCCATGACCATGAACACATAGACTGTCATGCAATGCAGCAATCTAGCCCACTTCGCCATGCGGACCCATGGGTGGGGGTGTTGAGGGTGCTACAACACCCCTTGCTTTTCCTGCATTATTTAACTGCAACAGAAAATAAAGTTGTGTTCGAAATAATAGCAGTGTTCAAAAAAGTAAGTAATACTCATAGGCCCGGATTAAGAATTCTGAGGCCCCTGGGCACAATGTCTTGTGCCCAGGGGCCTCAGAAGGGGCCACTATCAAGTTTTTGAATTATTTGTTACCATTTGCTGGTAACAACCATAGCTTGTATAATTACTGGATGGAGCCATGTGTGACGTCACCCATTGGTTTGTTAAGATCTGATTTGGGTCATCGAAATTGCCATAACGGGCGCAGACATCTTGGTTGTGGATGTGACGATTTTAGACTAGAGGTAGGAGTAATCAAGCTAGCTAACAGATATTAATTGGGATGCTAACGAAAAGTAGTATTAAAACAAAATGTAACGTTACTTACTGGAAAAAATTGAAATGCCAACTACTTTTAGTGTCTTGTCGTACAACCAAACGCCATAACCCAGTGGTCCTCAAACCCTTCCATGGAGGGCCTAGTGTATGCTGGTTTTTGGTCTTTCCCTTCAATTAGAGCATAATTAGGACCTAGACTGCCAGGTGAGGGGAGATCCTAACCAATTAGTAAGCTACTCCATCAGGCTTGCTTACAAGGTAAAAGTGAAAACCTGCATACACTAGGCCCTCCATGGAAGGGTTTGAGGACCACTGCCATAACATTCCAAAATGCCCCTTTGCTTTATTGCCGATTTTAAAATCAACTACAACATCATTAAAAAAATTAACATTATGATAAACTGCAGAAGGCTTAAATCTAGCGATTGAGACCATGTACTCATTATGAAAATGTTTACTGAGGTAATAAATCAAGTATATTGTGTCTCTCATTCTCATAGTTTATTACAGAAACCGAGCTGTTTTGCAACCAGACGTATCCACCCCCTGCTGGAATTCAGATAGAATGCAGGTTTAAGGCACTTCCTCATTTGCATCAATTTGCCAAACCGGATGCTCACCCTGTGGTAACAGCTCACTACAACTAGCTGGCATATACAAGCACATAGTGCCTCACCTTTACCAATCCAGTTCTATTAATCAAATTCTTCCATAATTCACACACAAACACATACACACACCCATCAATGTTTCCTTCCTGTCTGTCTCTCTCCTGTCCTGTCCTGTCCTACTTGGCTCTCCAGGGGTTGCCACTCTCTCTCCCCCTCTCCTTTTTCTTTGAGGAAAAGGATGCAAATAGGTCAACTTGTCAAAAACCTGGAAAAATCTTAACTCAAGTTTCTTTCCCAAATTTTTTTTTTTACTCTTCTTTCTAATCTTTGTACTTTATACTAAAATATTATGCACTTATGTATTTAGCACTTTATTATTCAAGGCCACTAGGCACTTTATTTGATGACTGAATGGTAATAGACACATTACAAGATGATGTAAGAATTCTGGTATAATATTGGTTGCTTACAAATTACAATTGCTGGTGTATGACCTGTCCAAATATTGACAAATGTACTACATGTAAGTCGCTTTGAATAAAAGTGTCTGCCAAATGCCCTAAATGTAAATATCAAATGTAAAAGAAAGCAGCTTGTTTTTTTGTTTTTTGATAATAGTATATATCATTTAGCCTAAAAACTTTATGACAGCAACATCCCGCTTGAGCCCCTCCCACCAATACTGTTTCTCTCCATCTAGCTCCTGCACTAGTTTATCGTTCACAGTCCCGCTCCCAGTTGACAGATGAGTGCCGAAGCATTGCTAACATACAATTACAATGCTCTGTTCTTTTCTCATGCTCACGCACATGTTTAGGGTGTTTCCAGTCAGAAAAAACACTAACATATTTATTTTTCTTGGTAGAAAAAAGCATACAGGCAAAAAAAAATATTACCTGTAGATGGTGAATAGGCGATCCAGTTTCTGGAAACTTTTTCTCTATTTGACAGCACAGCTGATCATTAGTAAGGGAGCACACCTTACCATCCAAACCCCATCATGAGTTGAGGCTAGATAATTGCTGGTTCTATTATGAAAGGCAGCAGGTCCATGACTGATAACAACAGCACGTGCATCCTCGTTGATTGCCCCCCACAATGTCGGGTCAGACACCTGATTAAAAGTGTTCGCTGCTGCTGCTACCGGTACAGCTAGCAGGTTGTGCTGCGCAGCTAACACCAGCCTCCTTGGGTCCCGGGTTAGCTTGCTCGTCATGATCTACCACACATTCCTCACCCCGATTCTCCTACTGGGCCTGGCTACTTTTGAAGAATGTTTTGATAGATGGAACCTGTATTAATAAAGACACCTCCTTTTCTCTTTTTCATTTGCGTCAGTCCGCTCGATTTAGCACGGGGTTATTTGAAGGCTGCGCAGGGGCGGGTTGTTACGTCAGTGCTTTCCACACCTGCGCTTGACCAATTATATAATTCTATATAAATGAATACAAATATCAGCATGCCTTTTATCTGGTTATACATGGTGTCATTATCTGAAATGTAATTAATTTTTTCTTTGCTTGGGCCCCAAGTGCGCATGGGCCCCTGGGCCCGTGCTCATAATGCCCATAGGGTAATCCAGGCATGAAAGCTCAAAATCCATATATTAACTTTTATTTCCATACACACAAATGCATTGGGAACACTGCACATTCTATTCCAAATCAAAACATGAAGAAAAATCTATCAAATGTGTTACTACAGAAAGTGAAGAAAAACCAATTTTACAGTAGGCTGTTCAGAAAAATAGCTGTGTCTACATTTGTCTTTACAAACTCAAATCAATTACTACATAAACTGAAAAATGCTTGAAGATTTAGCCGTCCTGTGAATCACTGAACTAATATGTAGTTGTATAACCACGGTTTCTAAGAACTGCTTCACATCTGTGTTGCATCAAGTCTACTAAATTCTGGCACCTGTGAACATGTATTCCAGCCCAGAATGATTGGACTACATTCCACAGCTCATCTGCATTTCTTGGTTTTGCCTCATGAACAGCATTTTCTGTTTATTTCTACACCCCCCTCGGTCTCAATGTGCATCGCCAGTTCTCTGGCCACCACCAGTTGACACTCCTGTGAGTCGGGTGCCTCCAGCCCCTCCACTCTATGGCCATGACGGGCAGAGCCATCGTGGACGTCCTTCGGAAGGGGGGTGTCTGTGGGGGGTTACCCTTCCAGTGAGTGGGTCTGCTGCCCTCCCTCTCTCCTGCTTGGCTGTTGGGGGCATCTGGGTCGTCCTCTGGAGTAGGGGTCTGCTCAGCTGGAGCAGAGCCTTTGGGAGGGTACTGTAACGGTCTTCCCCCTCCCCTGAGGGAATAGCAGGCATAGCCCGTTCCATGTTTTATGTACTGGTCTATTCTCTCCCAGACATAATTAACCACATCTTCATTCACCTGTTCCTGTCTCTCCAAGCGCACCACCTCTCATCTCAGATGTTATCAATTATGTGTAGTTAGCGATGTATGATTCATGGGGTTTGTTTGAGTTGCTCTCATTCATTGTTATATGTTAGCTGTTAGTCGGTGTGTTATTTGTTACATGTGTACAGCATTGTTGTTGCTATTTTGCCCCACGAGGCGTTTTTGATTAACAGTGGTGTGAAGAAGTGTTTGCCCCTTTCTGATTTCTTATTATTTTGCATGTTTGTCACACTTAAATGTTTCAGATCATCAAACAAATTTAAACATTAGTCAGAGATAACACAAGTAAACACAAAATGAGGTTTTTAAATGAAGGTTGTTATTATAAAGGGAAAAAAACATGGCCCCGTGTGAAAAAGGTGATTGCCCCCTTCAACCTAATAACTGGTTGGGCCACCCTTAGCAGCAACAACTGCAATCAAGCATTTGCGATAACTTGCAATGAGTCTTTTACAGTGCTGTAGAGGAATTTTGACCCACTCATCTTTGCAGAATTGTTGTGATTCAGCCACATTGGAGGGTTTTCGAGCACAAAGACTCAGGTCAGGACTTTGACTAGGCCACTGCAAAGTTTTCATTTTGTTTTTCTTCAGCCATTCAGAGGTGGACTTGCTGGTGTGTTTTAGATCATTGTCCTGCTACAGAACCCAAGTTCGCTTCAGTTTGAAGACACGAACAGATGGCCAGACATTCTCCTTCAGCATTGTTTGGTAGACAGCATAATTCATGGTTCCATTTATCACAGCAAATCTTCCAGGTCCTTAAGCAGCAAAACCGGCCAAGACCATCACACTACAACCACCATATTTTAATGTTGGTATGATGTTCTTTATCTGAAATGTGGTGTTACTTTAATATAATAACAACTTTCATTCACAACTGTAAATTAAGTCTTTACTAATTAAATTACTGTACGTTTGATTTAAGATTTCTCCTTTGCGTCTATCTCCAGCCTTACACACCCTTGACAGCAGTTGTGACAGAATGAACGACCAGCTAAAAAGGAGACAGCGAAGGAAGACGAGGCGCAGCCAACCAGCATAGGATCATAATGCCTATACAGGGGCGTTTCTAGGCATAGGCAACCTAGGAGGTCGCCTAGGACGCCATCTGCTTTGGTTCGCCGATAGGGCGCCCCCTCTCCCCCTCCCCACCCTTAAAGATTGATTGCCCCATATAAATTCTATATATTTTTTATGTATTTTTATTTTAATTATTATCAAATTAAACTCCAGACTTAATTATTTCTTATGAAAGACATGATATTGACGACTCATGAGACGGTGTTGGCACAGGACCGGTGTGGACACTGGGTGAGTGACATCAGTGTCGAATACTTTTGACAGTTCATTGATGAACATTTCTGGGGGGCTGCCATTCTTTAAGGAGGCTACTATAAAATGATTAAAGCCATCGGATGCACAGTTTGGAAGGAAGAGAAAAGATGAGGAAGAAAGGAGACAGAAATATAGTGGTATGTTTTATGGACATGGAAAGCATCTGTCTACATTATATCGCAATACATACTATATTTGGCTAATTTAAAATCGTTTCTCAAACCCATAAATCGATTTTAAGCAAAGCAGTCCAACGACCATCATGAATGGTTATAAAAATGGGCATATTTGTCTATATTTGTCTTACAGCTCTCAACGGAGGCGGTCACATTTTCACCCTCTCCCTTCCCTCATCTCCCCTGCTTGCTCCTCTCGTCTCTGTCCTGTACTATGAGAGACTCTTGCAGCACTGATCTTCAAAACTAAGGAAATTATGGATTTGATCAACTGGTCTCTAAATGCAATTGACACCATATTCTCAACGAGAAGCTTGGGTGCGGGGGAACCTGACTGCCCTGCCGGAACCAGAGGCGTTTCCAGCATTGACGGACATCCGGGGCTTAGCCCAGACCATTTTATACAAATACGGGGTATCACTCGAAGAGTTTTGTTTACAGTAACACTTTGCTTTCAGTCAAAGCACATCTTAATTGTGTGAGACTTTCCAGATGGATGTATCTTAAAACACACTGTAAAAAAATTCTGTAAGTTTCCAAGGGAATTTTACAGTAATATACTGTTTTCTTGACATACAGAACATTACTGTAAACAGTAAAGTGTTAAGGGTGTTACAGCACCTCCCTCTGCAAATGTTTGTAAGTACAGTATTTAACTGTAAACTGGTACACCAGCTTAAGTAATCAAGGACTAGTTGATTAGTAGACAAGTTGAATCAGGTGTGCTAGCTCAAATACATGGACTGGCTTGTGGTACTTGAGGAGAGGTTAACACATGATCACAAATGTTTCCTTCACAACAAATAACTGGTCTCATGTGGAATTGTTTGAAAAGAGATTCATTTAGCTCTCAGCTTGCTAGTTGTTAGTATATTTAAGTTTAACATTACCAATGCTGTAAATATACAGCACTTTACTGGCAACTCTGCTGGCAGCAATCTACTGTAAACATTAGAAAACACATTAATGAGCTGTAAAATAAAAACATAACCAATGCTGTAAATATACAACACTTTTCTGGCAATTCTGAAACATTGTGTGCCAACCATAATAGCAAAGCCCTTTCTGTTTGGTGTTATCCTCCATGGACTGTGGGACTTGCCTGCTTACTTTTGGTCTTACATGTCAGCGAAGTAAAGAGTTTTCTTCAAAATCTGGCTGAGACATGTTGCTAAGTTAGAAGTCTTTCAAACACAGACTTTTCTTGTAAAAAACAAAAATTGTATCAATTAATTACGGATTCATGTTTGAAGAGGTGTAACCTTTACAGAAAGAACCATAAACACACAGCACTTTGTCAACACAGCTGCCAGTAATTTACTCTAGATTTCTAAGAAATACAGTAGTAAGCTGTACTGTTAGAATACAGTAATGGGCTGTAATCTTGTTCACAGCAACACTGCTGTAATTAAACAGCTCTTTACTGGGAACTCAGCTGAAAGTATATTACTGTAATTTTACAGCAAAATGTTTTACAGTGTAGTTGAACATAATTTGAACTGTTGTGTATTGGTATATTACATTTTAAGTCAACAAAACAATTGTCCTAGAGAGTTCAATCTCTTTTCACCTGCTCCTGTTGCTCTCCCTTCTCATAAAGTGTTGTTGTCTCTTTCTCTCTCCTTCCACCAGAAAGCTACCAGAGAGACAAATGGTGTTTAATGTTAACATTAGTTTAACATTATGCAAACACACATACACTCTCTCAACAAACATACACATATTCAACATACACTATTTACCTCTTGCTGTCAATCTGGTGTCCTTCTCATAACTTGTCGTTAATTTCACTCTTATCGCTTGCTGTTGTCCCCCTCATCGCTTGCGGTTGTCCCTCTCATTATCATCAAGCATTAATATAATATGTTTATGGTATTATACAAATATTCTCCTGAAGTTTCCTAATGCCTATCCTATGAGGGACTATTAAAGTGATTTATCATGCACAAACCTTGACTTGGTGTAGCTGTATTTTAAATGGATGAAGTACACAAATTTAATTAAAAAAACGTGACAGCAAAAAGCAATATTTACAACCTTTGAAAATATATGTACAGTACTTTTATTCATTTTGTATTAACATGTTATAATGTATAAATGTTTGTCATTTGAGCAATCTGCGTGGAAGAAATGCTTTGACCCATCTCTACATCCCCCCCCCCACTAGCTAGCCTTTCCTTCCCCTCAGCAATTTTCTGAAGAAACCCTTCTGACCTCCTCTACTTACCTAAACCACTTAAAAATGAAACACGTGTCTCAAAGATATTGTTGTTGGAAAGGGTGGTATTTAAAACATAGCTAATTAACCTGCTATTATTTATTTTTTAACCTCTTCGAGCTCACGCTACCGGTCGCGGGAGAGTTGGGCCAAAAGGTGAATAGAATCATTGCTCACAAGTGCAGATTTAACTCTGCATATACATGGCTTATATGTACAGAAAGCTTAGAATTTCACGAATTTAGCAAACATATCCGATTTACAATAGCTATAACAAGAATAAAAAGCCATGTTATTATGTGAC